>CM021102.1:488817092-488970511 GCA_007115665.2 Sequoiadendron giganteum | reverse complement strand
AATTATTTCTACTCCTGGGTCCCCCATCTAGACTCCTACTCCTAGTCCTTCATTAGAGCCAGTTGAAGAGGAGGTAAAGTACTCTGTAGATCCCACCAAAAAGAATGTGCTTAATAAGATTAAAGAGCTACATGCAGCTCTAAAATCAAGTGAGAAGGGAGCAGTTGCCAAGCAAAATTAAGTTGTAGACACAATTTTTAGGCATTTGAATTAGGGAGTTGATGGTAGATTACCATCATTTTATTCTTTATTCTTAGATTCAATAAGAAAAATTACTAGGGATCATGAATTAGTTTTTCCTTTAGTTTAGAAGTGGATCCCTAGGGCCAATGACCTAGATGTTATGCATAAGGCCTCTAGATTCGATGCAGACAACATGCCCCAATCATTAAGGCCTACTCAAGTTTTTGTAAAATCATTGCAAGGTTTTCAAGCCTTACTTGATGATTTGAGTAGGAAGATTAAGGAATTGGTAAATAATTTTGATGACTGGAGTCGCACGTCTTTACCAGATTTACAGGGATTGCCTTGTTTTGCCTATGTAAGGGTTTGAGGGCTAAATAGAAATGACATCCACCAATCCACCCACTATCTTGGAACTATAACTCGGTGTATTGGTGTGCATCATGGTATGATAGAGGTTCATTGCATTTAGGGGTCTTTTAGAGCAAGAAACTTGGCATTGAATTGATGCCCTAGGGCTGACAGGGGTAATTTTCTTGTGAATTTGTGGTCGTTAAGTCAAAGTTTATCAATTTGATGGATATCTTGGTAGAGTCATGGTGACACTGTTTGATGGTCCAATCTCTACTTCGAAACAAAAATATCTCTAACAAATCTAAGAGCTATAATGGGATGGCATTAAAGGAACCTTCATATGAAAGATCTTCTAATGAAAGACCTTTGAATTAAGGTCTTCATTTGAAGGTCCTTCACGCCAAGGTCCCTTTTATAAAGCATTTTGGACATGAAATATTTAAAATAGAAAATACCTTCATTTGAAAGTCTTGACATGGCATCATTTTTGAATGAAGGTTCTTCATTCAAAGGTCATGACAACATCACCTTCAAACGAAGGTTCTTCATTAACTGGTATTTTGTAATTTTGAATGTGTTATAATAATTTAGGGTTGAAAATAAATCCATTTGAGCCTTTTATAAATGAAAAGACATTTGATGCAATCATATGCCTTTTCAAACTTTTAACTTAATAGTAAGGGCATCATGAGTAGTTTGTTGGGCCCATTCAACAATCTTCGATGCAAGGATTGAATTGTCTAGAATGTATCTACTATCAAGAAAGCCAATTTGTTTACCTTTGTGACTATATCTCAAGCAATAGGTTTAATTATGATGGCAATGATATTGACAAGGATTTTGTAATCTAGGTGTTGAGAACCATAATTGGCCACCATCCTAGGAAAGATTCTTCATTCTCACTTTTAGGTGTTAAAATTTAATAATACGTAGATTGATGAAAGATCCCAAAGATCCTTTCTCCATGTTATCCAAGTACACATAGCATCCATCTTCTCTTATACGGTTGGACATGATTTCAAGAACTTAGCTAGGAATTATTCATTTAACCTAAGGTTTTCTCATAATGCCATCATTGGAAAATTATGATCAAATTCTTCTATTATGAAGAATTGGTCTATGTGCCTCTAGTAATCACTATAAAAATGTGAAAGACTAAGCTATTTTATTTTTTCTGTCTTATCTTATACCATTTTACGAGAATGGGGGGGCCAATGTATGAGAAGATCTTTGGAAAATAGGCGTGAAAATTGCAGGTTAAAGAGAATTGGGGTGCCAAACTTATAGTACTCATTGTCCCTTGGTCGTTGATTTTTCCTGAGTGCCCTCAGACGTGTCCTCGGTGCTGGTATTGACCCTTTTTTAGCTCCAAAATCTTCATTAGTGCTGGTATTGAACTTGTTTTCACTCCTCCAAACTCTTCCTCAACACTGGTATTGACCTTTCACTTGTCCAATTTTATGAGATACAACTTGGTTTAGTTAGGTTTTAGAGTATGTTAATTAAATTTAAAATTATGGTGCCATTTAGAGTAGTGAATATAAAGCAAGAAAAGCCTATTATGGTGCCATTTAGAGTAGTGAATATAAAGTAAGCCAAGCCTATTATAGTCATGAGGGAAATAATAAAACTCCTAGGATACTTTGTGAAACCATTTTCCTTGGTTAAAGGGAGGCCATAAAATATACCTTTGGATTTTTTCAATCTTCAAATATGAGGATTTGCAAGGTTCTTAGCAACACAAGTAATGGAAATGTGTGCAACAAGAATTTTTGAACACATATGGAATCTCCTTGCCAAAGAAAGGGGCTTCATAATTTAATATGATAATTTTTCTCAGCTCTAGAAATGATATGTTTCCTTAAAGAGGAAGGAGAGACCTAAAAGGTAAAAGAGATGCTTAGGAATCTCAACACTTCCTTATGATCAACCCCCTTCTATCCATAGGAATTGAACCAATTGGGCTTGGCTAAGAATGATTTCCTATAACATTGAGTTTTATGCCATTATATATTTGACCTTAAAGCTTTCCAAAAAATATCTAGGCATTGAATATCCTAAATAATGTCATGTTTGTCATCCAAGAGAGTGAGAAAGGATTCATTAGAAAAATGACCGTTGAATAGTTGGGCTATAGAGTTATGAAAAGTAGCACCTTTAATAAGGTTCCATGAAATACTATTAGCCAAAAGATATCCAAAGGCTTCCATAAAAAACACACATAAAGTAGGAGCTAAGGGGAAAACATGAAAAATTGAATGAAAACACCCAAAATCCTCAAATTTATGTCCATTCATGGTAATACAAGTATAACCATCATAACTTTTTTTTGAAAAAGGTAAAAAAAATTGAGGAACAAATCCTAGATGACATAACTAGTCCAATTCAACACTAGAGGTAGCAAGAGATTAATGAAATTACCACAAGTTTTAAGTAGAAGTAAGCTGCCATTTGCAAAGTTAGTAAGAAGTAGTGTCGAAAGTGGAAAATTAATCATGAAGTCATGGCTAATAGAGCATACAAAATATATTGGAAAAGTCAAGAGAACTTATATCTGCACACAAACACACTCAAAATAATAATTATATCATATAGTTCATTTGGGAATATATTACAATATGGCTTTTACAAAGCCTTTCAAATATACCTTCCCATTTGAAATACTATCTTATAAGAATATAACTAATTATTTAATAACAAAAATAAACAAGTTAGTAAGGTGAATTTATTAATGTTAATCTTAATATTCCAACACCCTCCGTTAATGTTTTCTATCCTATCTTTATAACCCTAACCCTAATTACCTAACCCTAAATATTTTTTATTTTATTAATTAGTTGCATTCACTCTAATAACCCTAAACCTATCCCTAAACTTAACCCTAGCCCTATCCCTGGCCCTAATCCTAACCCCAACTCTAAGCCAAATATAAAAACAACCCTTAATCATAATTACAATAAGCCTAAAACTTAATTCTAGATATAATCCTAATACTATAATCCCTAATTATAATCCTAAACCCTAACCCTAATTTCATATCTAATCCCGACCATAACCAAAACTCTAAATCTAACCCTAACCATAAAACATAAACCCTAATCTAACCCTAATCCTAACATTATTTTTCCTAACCCTAACCCTAACTCTAAACCTAACACTAACCCGAACACTAAATCCAATTGGTAGATGCAAAGAAAAATTCCACAACCTTCACCAAAATCCTTATTGGTTTCCTTAATATGGGAGATTTGGAACAAGGTATAGACATCCATCAAAGCATAATATGAATATGAATTTTTTCAAATGTTGTGGTTGTAGATGCCCTTTTAAAATTTATACAGAATGTGGAAGGATAGAAAAAGCTTGTGAACTATTTGACAAAATGTCTCAAAGAATTGTAATCTCTCAATTTATTTTAGTGTCTATTTTGTTATACCCCATGTCCCAAATTGGGTATAACACAATAGACACTAAAACAAATTGATATATTGTTATGAGGGTAGTGATGAGACTTTTCTAATTAGAGTGTATTCCATGAGATTACAATTATTCGAGCAATTGTGTCAAATAGTTCATGAGCTTTGTCTATCCTCCCAAATTTTTCATAGATTTCAAAAGGGAATCTACAACCACAAGATTTCAGAAAATTCATCTTCATATTATGTTTTCCTTATGATTGGTTGACTCTTATACTAAATCAGAGTGTTTTTTTGTGTTTTGACAAGAGTAGATTAATATTTTTTAATTTTCTCTATCAAGATCAAAATTACATGCACATAGAATGAACCATAGTTTAGTTACAACACTTGGTCTCTTCAAAATAATCAGAGAAGATTAGGGAGAGGAAGGAATGCAAACCAAACTACAAAATAGGGGTAGTTGTGGTTTTATTAGTTTTCTTTATATACTCTACTTGTTTCCTATAGGGATAAAATAATCACTATACAAATGAAAGATGGTTGATTATCTATTGAATATTGTTTTGTGTGTTTTAAAATGGAAGATATCTATGTTGGAAAATAAGGATAGACAACTGAGAGGGGGGGTGAATCAGTTGTTACAAAATTGAAACTTAGTTAACCTTATTAACCTTGAATCTCAGAACTGATAATTAGTAGTGAAAGCATGAATCAACAACACATCAAAAACAAACATAACACCAATATTTTTGTGTACAAACCCTGTTAGGGGAAAATCCACAGTGGAGGCTAATCCACAATTTATACCCTATTAAAATTCTAAAAGAAATGAATAAGGAATGCACATGCATTCATGAACACTGCCTAGAGCTCACTGCTCAAAGGGAAGGCTCACTACCTTACATAAGATAATCAAATTGAATCCATCTGATGAGTTTGAACTGAGAAATTAGCTTCTTCAAAATCCTAAAGACAATTTCAATTAGGCACATAAATACTTCTTCATACTTTGCTTAAACTTCTTCACACTCTGCTCTGCATTTGAATGATCTAATCTTTATTCACACATATCTCGCATACAATTCACATACATTCTCTCTAAATGAATAAAATATTCACTCTTATATATCCACTTCATGAATTTACATTAACAACTCTGTTGGCCAAAAATAAATAATAGATGAATACAAGCTGTCGGCCCAATTCCTGAACAAATCTCAATGCGCACCAACCTAAATCGGTCACAACATAATGAAGACCTAAATCAACATCCTCGAGCATGCCAAGCATTCAAAAATTAATCCACAAGGATCTACAACACGCTACCACCATCATGTCAACCAAGAACATGAAAACTCGAACATGCAAAGGAAAAATATTTGATCACGAGCACACTGATCAATGTGGACAAACCACAATGATAGAGTATGAGATCAAGAAACATCAATGAACATCTCAAGAGCATACACAACAATTCAATTCACCAAAATTACATTCTCTTCTTTCAGAAACACCAACTATAGCAACAAAATAACTGTAGGAACACAAAAACTCATAACTCTTCTTATTGTGTCAAACACCATAGCATCAGCGATATCCCATTTAGGGAGCAACAATACTCCATTTTTTAAAACTAAATCCTAGCCCTGCTCTAGTGTTATTGCTCTGAATTTGTCTCTCATCTGTTCCCTGACCTTAGCTTGAATTACCTTCTCTGGGAGCTCTAGATGCAGACTTCTCTCATGTGCCACCTTCTCAGCATATAATGCAATATGTCCTCTCCACACAAAATCTTTAAAAGCACCAGTTTGAATAAAAGAGTCATCCATCATGAACTCTCTGTAGGATTCTATTCTCAAGTCATCATTGCTTGTTATTCCTTTGATTTCATCTTTTCCTAACCTCAAATAAATTATACCTGAACCTATTGCAATGTCAACTGGGTCCATTGGAATCTCAGGATGCATTTCATTTAGAGTGACAATAATGTCATCATCCTCATCACCATCACAATCAACAATATTTACTCTTTCAACCCTCTACCTCTTTGGTGATGGTGGGAAAGCCTGTTCTAAAAAACTTGGAGGAGAATCCAAATCAGCAACATTTGGTACTAGCTGCCTTGAAGAAGATGGTGCAATATTTTTAGCAACATCTTCAACCCTACTTCTCTTTGTTCTATAAAAAACCATTATCTTCTTTTGGGGTTGATAAGTAGGCCTCTCCTCTTCCTTTACCTCAAGGTACTCCTCGATGGTTTGTGATTTTCCCCTTTCTTCCACAACCCTTTCATCTTTCAAAACCCCAACCAAGCTCTCAAAGTTATCAATAGCATAGATTGCCTTGCTAAACTCATCTTTAGCATTAGGTGTGGGATTGAAACTAGGTATTTTTTCCTGCTTACTTTTTACCATTTTAGAGTAGGCAATGTATAGTGCCTTTCTCTCATCTTGTAATTCCAAATAAAAAATATTCCTGATGGTGTCCTCAAGAAAGTAGAAGTTGTGGAAAAAAACTCCTGTCCGATGTTTTTCCTTCATTTGAGAGATAAAATCCTTAGGATCATGATTCCTAGGGTGCACAGTCCTTAGCCTATAAGGCCCATGTAATTAATGCAACTCCTTCCATCTTCCCTTTGCCATAACAAAATAAAAAAATGTTGTATATTTAGGGAAGAAAGAACCTTTCTTCTGTTCAGCTGGAAGTTCCTAAACGCCCTCCAACTACCTCATGATTTTCAAAAATCCAATTCTAAGGGGCACCTCCCTTGGCAAAACTTTTTGATTGACATTAGTGCCAAAAACCCTAAAAATTGTGGTATTATGATAGGGGATAATGTCTCCCCAATTGTGTATTATGTTCAATTCAGGCCTTCTCTCCATCGGCCTCAAGAAGTCATGAATTTATTTTGGGATCCTTGGGGGATCACAAACCAGAGCCTTCCTTAATTTAGATCCAAAGACATTATGGAAAGTTACATAATCAAACTTATGATCATACATGTCAAGAATCCTAGTTCAATATTGGACAGGAATTTCAATTTTTCTTTCCTTCTTTAATTCCGTATCTTTTTCAAACATAGTCTGACCCCTATACAAAAACATGTGGATTAACAAGGAATACCATCTAAATCCAACCCAATTCTTCCCCTCCTTTAGGGATACTAGACCCTTGTGCATCTTCTCTGCCAAATAAGTGGCAAAATCATATATTACATTAAAACCTGGGTGCTGGAGATTTACTACCATATACATAATATCGGTAGGCAAGGTTTTCCTTAAGATGACTCCCAAAACTTGACATAAAGCACAAACAGTCTTCTTGAAATAACTGGAGAAATAGTCCACAAGAAAACGTTTAGGCTCATTCCTTCCAATTACTACCTTCTTCTATTTTTTTCCTCTTCCTGAGACTACCAAATGAGGTATTAAAAGGGATGTTCTGAACAAACCCCTTGTATTTCTATATTCTTGTCT
This sequence comes from Sequoiadendron giganteum, assembly GCA_007115665.2. Taxonomy (NCBI): domain Eukaryota; kingdom Viridiplantae; phylum Streptophyta; class Pinopsida; order Cupressales; family Cupressaceae; genus Sequoiadendron; species Sequoiadendron giganteum. Next base: position 488,963,079 of record CM021102.1, on the reverse strand, counting down.
GAAAACCTCCAAGTCGATAGGAACCATATCCTGACTCCATTCGTGCAATTTGAAAATCTCTGCAATTTCTTCTTTGGTTATCTTAATCATCTACACACCAGCATGTGTTTTGACAATTTGGGCCATAGGGTCATATCTAGTAGGAATGTCCTTTAAAAGATCTACATCCATATAAACATTAGGAACCACCTATTTACCCAGGTCTAACCTCCAGGGGTTACACAAAGGAACCGACAAATTCCTATTCCCAAACCAATTGGAGAACAACTGCCACCTGGTGTATGGTAACTTGGTATCTTTAATTGCACATTGCTTGTTTATCGATCCTTCCAAGATTCGAGGCCCATAGAACAAAACCTTTCCCTCCCGCTTCTTGCTAGTAGAGAGTTGTAACAAATCAATAATATCTTGGGATAAAGACCTAGTAGTGGTTTCAGAACCAGAACTTCGGGCCTTGGGTTCCATTTATAATAGACTAATGATAATTCAAACTAGGGTTTGCTTATTTTCAGATAGCAAATAATTACAATTTTCTCCTTAAGCCTTAACAAAAAATTATTCACTCGCGCGAGATAAAACGGCTATAGTACAATACCAGTTTATTTTTAAATACGAGTTGTTGATCAATCACAACATTGGCAAGGAGAACAACTGAGATTTAGTCAAAATAGTTTGAAAATTCCATGTTCTCCCTCCAGTCACCTAACAAACAGGATATTCACCTACCGGGCACCACATCAACATGGAAATGGGCCCCACCTTTGTTATCAGTGCATAGAATTGGAGTCCACACATCTCCAAATCGCCCACCTCACAACATTATTGAAATTGCAATTTTAATAATGTGAGGTCAGTGAGGAATGACCACGATGCGTCAGTATGGAAACAACTATCGACACTAGCCTTCATTGTCGATCAACGAGAAAATTTGGTCCCCACCATCAAATGTGACAGATGGTAGCATCTCACACGCCTCACATCATATTTGTGACATTAGCAGAAACCTTGAGAGGTCTGCGAGCAATGGTCAAGATTGAAATCACTTCATTCGACGATTGCACAATCTGCACATGCAAAAAGGTTATTTCGCCTGATTTTATTATTTCTTAAGTCTGGGTCAGTCCGTGCCCTATACTTTAAGAACAACTTTGAGCTATTGTTTTTCATTGTCCTAGGCGATGTCCCCTTCTCCCTTTTAATAGTTGTTTTGTTTTGCAAGGGGTGTTTTTAATGATCATCGATCTTCCTACGATTGATCTTGACCGCTCCTCGTGATCTCCCGATGACATCACCGCTGGTTGTTTGGTGATTGCGATATCATGGGTGAGAGCCATATGTCCCAAGCTATTGATGCCGAAAAGGGATTAATAAAGCATTTAATATTTGTGTCGGACTTAAATACGTTATAAAGTGGGTTACTAAAACAACTGCGAGATGCACGTGCTCGAGATTGACGCTGATGTTATAATCTTGGTAAAAAGTTGCTCGATGGTTATGTTTGGTGCTGCTGACTGTTGTATTTTTAATGACCATCTATCTTCCTACGATTGATCCTGACCGCTCCCCGCGATCTCGCGATAACATTACCGCTGGTTGTTTGGTGATTGTGATATCATGGGTGAGCGCCATGTGTCCCAAGTTGCCAATGTTGAAAAGGGATTAATAAAGCATTTAATATTTGTGTCAGACTTAAATACGTTATAGCGTGGGTTACTAAAATAGTTGTGAGATGCACGTGCTCAAGATTGATGGTGATGTTATAATCTTGGTAAAAATTTGCTCGATGGTTATGTTTGGTGCTACTGACTGCTATGTTTTTAATGACCATCAATCTTCCTACGATTGATCCTGACCGCTCCTCGCGATCTCATGATGACATCACCATTGGTTGTTTGGTGATTGTGATATTACAGGTGAGCACCATGTGTCCCAAGCTGTCGATGCCGAAAAGGGATTAATAAAGCGTTTAATATTTGTGTCAGACTTAAATACGTTATAAAGTGGGTTACTAAAACAACTGCGAGATGCATGTTCTTGAGATCGATGGTGATGTTATAATCTTGGTAAAAAATTTCTCGACTGTTATGTTTGGTGTTGTTGATTGTTGTGAGTGAACACGATCACCGATGGTAGGAATCAATGGTTGCCCACCATCGCGTGATCCAAAGATGCAGGATGTTTAGTGATCGTGATATCATGGGCGGGCGCCACGTGTATTCCTTTGGCAATGCCTTCTGTGGTGGGCCCTCGATGCTGACAAGGAGATTTTGTCAACCCTTTTGAAGATGGTCATTTGATGATCTGACAAAAATAAAAGATCGACAACTGAAGTTTAAATTTGCATCAAATGCAATTGGAGCCATTGGTGCGACATGCAAATGAGCTTTAATGGCAGACGAGACGTCTGCTGGCTGAATTCAATCGACATAAAGTATCTGCTCTTTTTCTATCTTCATCACAAAATAATTCAAGTATTTTCCAAGCAGTTCAGAGCTAGAGATAAAGTTTTTTGAGCGATCACCATGAAGTTTGGTTCTCTGCAAGGCGCAAAATCCCATGAGTTATTTTCTAAATTGCTTGGTTAATTTGACTGTCTTTGCAAAGGGTTCTATTATGCTGGTCAAGGGGTTTAGTTAATTATTGTCATAGGGTTATTGGTTCATTTGAATTATTCGAATTGCATAGTTATGTTGTATTTTTGTGTTCTGGGTACCCCTAGTTTCTTGGAGGATTTGATTTTTTAAAAGAAGCCCTAGTTGTTTAAGATGGCACCATTGAAGCATCACTTTGGCCATGTTGATTATTTGAAGAGGAATTTGTATGATGAATTCTTGGATCAACTCCCATTGTCAACAAATAAAAGGAAGAGTAATTTGGTTTTAATGAATGGAAAGACCCTAGCCGAAGGTCTAGTGTGCATAAATTATAACATTGTGGATGCCAGGATTCCTATGACTGGTCTTGAAATATTTAGGTTGTGGTATGGAAATTGAAACTTACCTCACCCCTTCTCTAATGCCTGGAGATATGACATGGGGAAACTAACAGTGCCAAATATGTTCCCTGATGTTGACTTGCTCAGAGCAGTGGCAACACAGTATGATCCTGTGACAAGGGTCATAAGGGATAATGATGGTGGAATTATGCTAAGCATAAATGAAGATGAGATTAGCTAGATTTTTGATTTGATTGATTATAGCCCTTTCTTAGTCCAAATATATTTTGAGGAGATGAAGGAGGAGTACAAAAGGTTAAAGCCTTTTTTCAGATTGAGGTTGCTTCCTCCTCACCTGGCCAAGGTGGGTAGTTCAACAATTCTTATCAGCCCAAATGACCAAGAGCCTTTCGGGCTGAGTTATTTTGCCAGTCACTTCTTGGCAACATTTTATTCATTGTGCCAGATTTTAGGGTTCAGCCCTAATACTACATGATGCCAGTTGTGTACATGTTTATGGGAGCCCAAATTCAACATCCCAACTTCTATGTGGTATATGACTTTGCATCATTCCTCTCAGAGAAGATGCATGAGGGTTTGATGAAGCTGCATGTGGGGGATACTGGCACTCCTTTTTTCTGGTAATCCCTGTTGATGCATATGTTCCTATACAAGAATGTTGTTTTCTTCTAAAAAAAAATGGAGTTGAGGCAGGAGGTGAATGGAGAAAGGTTACCAGTACAGGTGTGGAGTGCAGATTTGTCTTACAATAGGAGAGGTGCCAGCTTTGTGCAGTTTGATAACTGCTTTGCCTCCAGACTGAGGGCTCGATTGGTGGTAAATGTGCCAAGACTCCTTGAAGATTTGTATGAATTCCTCCGATCGAAGGTGAGGAATCCTAATTTAAAAGTGTGTCACAATTGAGGTGATATCATCTTGTACCCTATAAGCAGTGTCTTGAGGGTGTATGGTTTCTAGGGAACCCCTCATATCCTCCCCTTTAATGTACCATCAAGGATGGGGTTTGCCGAAGTTATGTGGCAACTAGGTTGTATTCATGAGGACAACCTAACAAAGAAAGGAAAAAGGACTTTGTTCCTTGACTACACTGTTGTTTCTGATTTTGTTTATTCCAAGGGAGGATGGGTCTACTTCAAAAGGTTTTTTGATGACTTCAATTTGAGGAATGGTCCTAGGAGACATCATGACCCTGAGGGATTCTTTGCATTATTTAGACAATGAATTAAAGGTGGAAAATTTGCACATGAATTCAACTTTCCTGAGCACCTAATCAGAAATGAGTTTGATTTGAATAGGTAGGAGTTGAATAAAGAAAAATGGACTGCATATGAAAAGTTGCTGGCTATAATACATAAAATGGATCCAAAATATGATCCATTAATGGAGTTCACTCCATTTCACAAGAGAATAGACTTCTTAATGTAAAATTTCAAATATTCATGGGCACCTTGATGACCAAGAGGGTCAGTTTGGAATTAGATTTTGGTATAGAAAGACTAGGTGTGAGGCTTGAAGAAACAAGGCCAGCTTATCAGCCACCAGTTGATAGGCCTCTATACAAGAGAAATAGGAATGTGAGAAATGATGAGGATGAAGGGGATAAGAAGGGCTAAAAATTCATGCAAGCATCATCATAGCTGGGTCCAAGGATCAGAGCACCCGGAGGGATAAAGATTATGGATCTAGATTCACCACCAAGAGGTGATGCTACAGTGTTACCATCAGAGCCAAGCCCTAAGAGGCAGAGAGTTGAGGAAACACAGGAAACTCGTATGGATGAGATAATTGTGACTGATCAACACATGCAGGTTGGTATCCCTTCCCCTCCTAGATCAACACAATTGGTGCTTTTTGACATGGATGTAAAGGGGAAATTTGTACAAGATGGCAGGATGGAGGCCTGTAAGGCATTCTTGGACAATGATGCATTTGTAAAGACTCATGTATTCTTGCAACTAGTTTGAAGGATGAAACTAGAAGAGTACCAGAACAAATGCAAGAGTAGGGGAGAATTGAGACCTAATAGGTTTGAGTAGGAGAATGATGATGAGGTCAAGGTTGAATTAATAAAAAAATTCAAAGGCATCACTCCTGAGGAGAGAAGAAGACTTGTGACTCAGGTTGGTGTCTTACTTTTTCTTGAATGAGACATAGCTAATGCGGTTGCATTCAATGCTATCTTATAGTCCAAGAACCCTATACAAAACAATGAAGAAGAGGTTAAGGTAGCTCTACAGGACTTTGCCTTCAATGAGGAGTATGAAATTTTGGCCATATGGGCATTGGTACCCCAGGGAAGAAAGCTAAATGTAACCGATATTAGCCCACACCTAAGGGGAGGGATAATCATCAAGAGAGCTTCTAAAACTTCAACAACACAAGCTACAAACCTGATAATAAATGTGGCCAAATTGGCCAAAAAGATAGCTGAGAGAGAAGAGGCTGAAAAGAAGAGTTTGATGGAGAAATACAATATGATAATTGCAGAATATAGTAGGATGCAGCAAAGGAATGTTGAGCTAAAATCTAAAGTAGATAGGTTGAAATATGGCCAGGTGGGAGAATCCTCTAGTGCTCCTGGTATCAAAGCATTACCTTCTATTGTAGGATTGGTCCCCCCTACTACTCCAATTGTTTCAACTCTGGGGTCCCCCATCCAGGCACGTGCTCTCAGTCCTACACCAGGGCCAGTTGAAGAAGAAGTTGAATATTCTATGGATCCCACCAAGAAGCAAATGTTGAATAGGATCACAAAATTTTAGGCTTCCTTAAAGGCAAGTGAGGATGATGAAATTGCCAAACAAAGTGAAGTGGTTGACATAGTTTTGCGGCATCTTAATGAAAAGGTTCATAGTAAATTACCATCTGTACATTCTTTGTATTCTTTATTCTTGGATGGAATAAAAAATATCAATAGGGATCGGGAAATAGTTTTTCCTTTGGTTGAGAAATGGATCCCTAGGGCCAATGATCTGGATATTATGTACAAAACTTCTAGGTTTGATGCGGACAACAGGCCCCATTCATTGAATCCTACTCAAATCTTTGTAAAATCATTGAATGGATTCTAGGCCGTACCTGATGATTTGAATAGAATAATTAGGGAGCTGATAAAGAGCTTTGATGACTGGAATGATACATTTTTTCCAGACATTATTGATGCACAAGGAAATTTTAAGACATTGCAACAGTGGCAGGATGGGGCAGAAGAAGTTATCAATGCACAAATCAAATCGATTTGTGATGATTCAAACTATGATTTGTTGGTAAATAGTATGGATAAGATAATTAACACTAGCACATTATTAGAGTTTTTTGAAAGGGAAACCAATCAGGTTGCAGTGAAGTACACACCTTACAATACTAAGGTGAATGAGGTGGTGAATTTTGGCTGGCCAATGGATGAAGAGTATCAAAGATGGGTGGACAAGTACTTAACCGAAGAGGAGTAAAACAATTTTTATTACCATAGGATGGATGAAGGAATAGGAGATGATGATGCAAAAAATTCTAGAGATAGCCACAAGAAATTAGTTAACAATGGTTAGGGCATGTGAACATAATGAGAAGATGTTCGAAATGGAGATAGTCATAAGGAATGCATTGGAGGATGTTGATACACACAAACGGCCAGCTTACCGAGATTATCTGTCAAACATCTATTTATGGCTTAAGAGCATAATTTCTAATTTGTTATTGTTTTTAAGAAAAAGAAATTTCTCAAAGGATGTGCCCTTTCACAATCTTGATATATTTATATCTATTTCATAATGTAAAAAAAATATAGGCGGATAGGATAAAGATACAGTAGATAGTTTGCAATGAAACTTTCCTTTAAAAGACTCAGATGCATGTATGAATTTTGATGAAGTTAATGAAGATGTCTAAACTTGTGGCTTAATCTTAGTATCAGTTGTTTGTGGAATTATACAGTTATTTGGTTGTCTCCATTTTGATGCTTTTTTGTTGTTTAAATTGATATATCAAGCATATATATATTCAGTTTACTGATACACATTTGTTGTATTTGTACGAAGTGATTATTTGGTTCTTTAAAGTAAAGATTAAACCCTTCTAGTCAATCATAGTAACTGAAGAGTATTAATTGGATCAATAAGAAGAATCACATAACTAGGATTGTCATTCTATCTCAAGTAGAGTTTGTCAGTCATTTACTTGCACATTTATACAAGTTATAAACTACATCTGTGTGCCAAACACTTTGAATTATTGCCATCATAGATTACACTTTTATAGATCTTCATTAGACTCCATACACCCAACAAGGCAGTGGTCTCACGCTTTCATCTTTTGGTTTATCCATTTTATTTTTTACATCTGTTAACTGAACATATTCTAATATAATTCAAATATAATTAAAATTAAAAACATCATAAATTAATTATGTAACCACATAAGTCAGATATAATTCTATCAAGAAATTAATATCAAATAGATAATACAATCACATAACTCATACATTTCAATGTCATTGATCTTCTTCTTCATCCAACTCCTTGTCTGTATCATCCGATCCAGATTCAACATTGTAAGGATTGTTCATATCATCATCATCGTCATTGATATCAGTTTCGATAATGTCATCATCCACACAGATATCATCTTCATGAAAATTAACTCCTACATCATCATGATCTAGTTCCTCCTCTTTGACATCTTTGTCAGGCACATCATCAACTAACTATTGATCCTAATCATCATCTACATCATCTTCTATTTCTTCAGTATCTTCTTCTTCCACCACATTATACTTTATCGGCCTTCCTCTTGGATCATATCTAACAACATATGACCAACCCGCTTTACCTGGAACCTCTGAGTAAAATACCTGTTCACATTGGATTGGAAGAACATAGGGCTCATTTCCAGCTCGCTCAAAATACCTTGTATTAACCATGATAAATCCATTATCATGTTCAATAACAACTCTCCTGGGATAATTTTCATTCAATCATAGTCTGTACCATAGGATGAAAAACAAAACTAATTTGAAAGACTTAAAGTCACACTCAAGTATATCATCCAAAATCCCATAGTATTGATTTTTTGAGACTTTTGGATGTATGTCACTTCTAGATGAAACATTAGTCACCTGAAAGACTGCAGTTATCCCAGAATCACAAGTTTTCTTCATGTCATCCATCTTCTTGATTCAAAATTTACGACCATTGCACCACATAACCTTGTGATGTTTCACTTGCAATATGTCAAACATGTAAAACTTATTGCAATATCGTCAGTTGATAAACATATTTATTCTTGGCTGAATGTATGCAAAGAAAAAAATGTCAACATATATATACATCAATATAATTGAAAATAATTAAATAATATAAGTGATTAATATATTTATACATACCTATTTATCTCTTAAACCATATGATAAATCAATTTCCCTTGGTGTAACATTGAAATCTCCATTATGATGAGCTTCTTTAACCAATGAAGCCACACCTTCCCATGTTAATGCGCGACCAGATTGTTGACATCGTTCAATCCATACCGTCATCGAATCAATATTTTTTGCGACATACAAATGTAGCGCATCCCACTCTCGACCAACTGTATAAAAAAAAAATGAAATTCACAAACGCTGTATAATTAGTTAATTACCATGGTATACGACCTTAATTTATAATTGATGAATATTGAAGATTAATAATTAAATAAGTACAATATACACAAAAATCAAATGTAAAATGTATTCTAATTAATTTCCATGACCATCTTATAATTACCTTCCACTTTCCTCAATCTACCTTTCCCCATCAGGTACTCCCCTTCAAATTTGTTAATGGAGTTGGGATCCCAAATGCGATCTACATGGATCTTTGCTGCAAACTTAGGAAGATATTCAGTAATGTACACCATGGTCTAGTATACCATGTATCCCTCCACCATAGAACCCTCGGGATGTGCTTTTTGTCTAACCAAAGCCTTCAAAAATTTCAAGTGCCTCTCAACCATCCACATTGACCTTGTGTGTACAGGTCCACACAATTCAATCTCCTCAACTTGGTGTATGAGGTAGTGTTCTTGTGCATTGAAAAATGTCGAAGGTAGACACTTTTGCATTTCACACATTAGACGAGGAATTTTTCTCTTCCAATAATTTATATCTTCTTTATGGATTTCTTTAGATGACAACCATCTACAAGTGATTCAAGGCACACATATATTAATGAGATTTAACAAAAATATACAACGAATTGAACAAATATCACTACTTACCTCGTGTATTTTCCAAGATCATATATAACTTTCTTAACATTGTTGTCGAAGTTGTCTAGGAGAGATAGAGGTAGAACGTACTACAACAATTATAAAATGTTCTTTTCATTAATATTTTTCCAAAAGTAGTAAACATAAATATACATTGAAAAGGACATGCAGTATACAAATATATATATATAATATACCAGAATAATTACCTTAATGAAGGTATGCCAATCATGCATTTTCATCTCTGACCCAAATTCACCTTTCTTTGTTATGATATTGTTTATGTTCACTACAAATTTTGACAATTTTTTCTTTGTCATGCCTTCCATCCAATATTTTCCATAACATTTCTGTCATATTCTTTCTGATATGCATTGTATCAAACAAATGCACAATTTGTAGCTACTCATAGTAGGGCAACCTACTTAATTGTTTGGGATAAATTTTCAGTCCCTATGGAAGCCAACCATTAATGCCTTGACGACCTTCATGAAGCATATAAGTTAAACAAATTAACAACGACAATCGTTGTCAATTACAACATGAGTAAAAACAACACAATATAAAAATAGAAATTCAAAAAATATCATAAATGATAGATAAACAATTTGATCTGATGTATAATCTTGATGATTAATTCTATTATATTCCAACTTCCATAGGCGAGGTGTCATTCTTCTTGGTTTTGATGTAGTGTCTTCTTTCCCATTGAAAAGATGTTTTTCAGTAGTTCGGTACTTATGATTTCTGTGGAGGAAGTGCTTATACTCATCAAACACCTGCTTTTCTAAACTTGTTAAATGATGAGATTTCATCTTTGGACCACAAATTGGACATGCAAATTTTCCCTTTGTTTGAAGACTTGTGAATCATATATAATTGGATTAAATATGTCAATTTTTATAATTATATATAATGAATAGATTATTTAAAAAACACGCATGATATCTACTTCATAAAATTAAATATTGTGAAATTCATGTAGTTGAATGTTATAACATACCAGAAAAATGTGTTAGCCCTATGGCATCATGAATTTTCCATACAAGCATTGCATGGAATTCAAATTGTCTTTGTCCTATTGGTCTAGATACGTCATACATAGTCACACCATTCCATAACTTTAGTAACTCATCGATAAGAGGCTCAATTTATACATTCATATATTTAACTTGGTACTTACCTAGTTGAATGAACATAAACATTACATAATTATTATAACCATTTTACTGCAATTTATATAAATTCATGTACATGACTATTGAATGAAAAAATATGTCATTATGCAAAAAATAAGACAAATGAGATGCTACTACGTTAAATAAAATTGATGTAAACAAATACCTGGAACAATCATTTCCAACATTATGTGCTCCCTCTTTATTGACATCTATGGAGGAATGTTATTGTTGATAACAAAAACAAGCCACACCGAGTAAATAGATCTCAGCTCTCCAAATGGATTGACACCATCCGTTGCCAATGAAAGTTTGAGATTACGAGGTTCTTCTTTAAAGTGTGGCCATTTTTCCTCCATGTCCCTAAATGCAAAACCATCCGTAGAAATTCAAAGAATGTCATCTCCACTTGTATTTTGTGCATGTAATCTATAAATTGCACTAAGATTTCACACCTAAATAATTGTTGCATACGTGGAATAATGGGAATATAATGAAGAACCTTGCGAGGCACCTTTTTTGTTAGCTGATCTGTTCAATATCTACTGATATGACATTTCGGGCATTCTATTGCAAATTCATGTTGTTTATGATATATAATATGATCATTGGGACATGCATCTATTACTTGATACTCCATTCCAATATCTTTCATAATGCGAGATAAATCTTGGTATGAGTGAGGTAAAATATTTGATGGTGGTAACAAAAATTCACCAATCAATCTACAACAATTTTTTTTTCTTAATATAAAGAATATTAATGGTACATACTTCATCCTTTATTTACTAGCGATGAACTAACAACAATTAAAATAGATGAAAAAAGATGACATATATGACGTACCTCAACATTCATGAGATTGCTATGTTGGATAAACCATTCATAACCTTCAAGTTCACCAACAACAATACAATAGAGAGAAGAGTTGTTTGGGAGCCTTCATAAAGGGGCTCGTATGCCTTCTCAAGTACAGGGAAATCATGAACATCATCAAAGTCATTTGGATCAACATGATCAAATGTGCCACTACATGTGTCATGGATCAATGTATTTGTACCATCATCTTCAATCGTGTTTTTTGACGCATGATCATCTTATTCCATAAGATCATTAACTTCATCTTCAATATTCATAGTTCCATGTTCCTCTGCTTGCAAAACCACATTCTCCGTGTCGTGATAATCCATATCATGTGCCCTAGGGCGCCCCACCTTTATAATAATGGCAGACACAAATAAACCATGATTATGATCAAGTGATTTTATATATATATATCAAATGTCAAAACAATATAAACATTTGTAAATTTAATCAATATAAACACATATAATAAACAACTTACCAATGGACGAAAACCATGCCCCCCTTCAATGTGACCATGCTGCCTATAATGTTTCTCAGCTGTTGTGATTAAAAGTCTTCTCATCTTTAAGCCTTTGCAATTATTGCAAGGAAAATAAAATTTGCCATCACCCTTTCTTTTGAATCTAGCCCATAATCTATCAAGTGACTCTTCATTTTGTTTTGGACTAATATTATCTGACATGATTTTTGTTTACCAAGCTTGAATATTTAGATCTTCAAAAAATATCAAACCCACACTCCAATAATTTCTAATCATACAAAGGTAACAAAATATAATAATTATGATATTTTACACCAAAAAAATTCGGCATGCAACCACCCCTGCAAAAGAGAAGATAGTCAGAAGTTAATGACCCCAAAAAACACTTTCAAATGCTAATTCAAAAAATTATTAAATTTTGATTTTACTATGATTTCCAATTGTTAGACTCCTAAAATCAAAATATTGAACTTGCACAACAAAATCTGGAAATGAAATTCTCAAAATGCAGTTAATAGGCCTCAAAAATTAAGGCCTACTCAAGACTTTGTGAAGTCACTGCAAGGTTTCCAGGCCTTACCTAATGATTTCAGCAGGAGGATTAAAGAGTTGGTAAAGAGTTTTGATGACTAGAGTGACACATCTTTACCAGATATTGTAGATGCCCAAGGAAATGTTAGATCACTACAACAATGTCATGACATGGTAGATGAAATCATCAATGCACAAATCAAATTGATTTGTGATGACTCAGATTATGACATGCTGATGAGTAGTATGGATAAAATCATTAACACTAGCACATTTTTGGAATCTTTTGAAAGGGAGGTGAATCAAGTAGCAGTAAAGTATATACCTTACAATGCAAAGGTAAATGAGGTGGTAAATTTCAATGGATGAGGAATATCAAGGATGGGAAGAAAAGTACTTAATTGAACAAGAATAGGATAAAGTCTACAACTGATAGTTAACAGCTCAGCGGTTATAGTTATAAAAAATTTTGGCTATGTCTTGGTGGCAGTTTTGGTGCAAGTTTTTGAAGTTTGGAAAATGCAACAGTTATTCTCCGTGGATAGGATGAACACGAAGATTCTCTAGAGACTCAGCTGTTGTAACCAATTTTTGAAATGTCATAAGGCGGTCCAAGTGACCAGTGACAGGTGTATTTCTGGTCTGATGCTTGTTGCTCCTTCATTGTCCCTATAAGAAGGATTTCAGGACCATAAATACGGGTTAGAAAGTTAGATATCTTTAGGTCAAGTCTAAGTGAAGTTGCAAAGCGAATTTGTAAAGAGCCTGATATTATAGTGAAGATACTATTCTTAGGTTTGGTGTCATTCTGTTGTAGGTTTTAGTTTCACGGGTACTTAATTTTCAAGATAGTACTAGCATCTGAATGAAAATTACTCATTTCAAGGTCATTTATCTCCATTGTATGAATATATTATTATCCTGAATAAAATGATCAAGGGTTATTATGTTCATCTCACTGTTATGGTGTGTGTAATTCTCATTTTGGCTTTAATTAAAGGAATTAATTAAATGCTTGAGTGAGGTTATAGGTGACTATGTTCATATAAGGATTTGATAAGTAGTATTGGGTTAGAATATAGATTGATGGTATTGTAAGACAGTATTATCTGAGATTTTATATGCTATGTGTCTAGAAGATAAACTTGGTTAAAGTAAAAAACAACCAACACCTTTGATATTATCCAGCTATGGCTCCCAAATCTATTGAAAATTGATCATTAGGGTTAAAATGGAAACCTTGCAAATATAATCTTTGTCCAAATCCATAGAGAATTTTCCATCAGTTATAAACAAATCCCTTATAAAGAATTTGTAAAGTTAGGTCTAAAATCTGGAAATGAAATTCTAAAAATGCACAAGATTGAAAATGAAATATGATGAGATGTTGCTTTAAAATATGATTTTCAAACCTGGAAGTACAAATTTGACTTCACAAATGAATTCTAGAAAAAGACAATGACTACCCTCAACCTAGTGATATCTTCTTGAGTTTCTTCTGATTTTCCCCAAGAAAACCGTCGAGCAAAACACTGTCACAATAAATAGTCGAGCTCATTTTTATTTATGCTCGCCACAATTTAACTTTGCAAGTTCGTCTAAATTTCGGTGAAAGATCTTCCTCGAAACTTAGATGAAAAAGATGGTTCGTTGAAATTTCAACGAACATCGACGATACAATTTAAAAAAAAAGAAAATTCGTACAAGTGCCCTGTTGATGGTTAAAATGACACAAACAACATTAAAACTGAATATTTCTACTTTATTTCTCCTGAAAGAGGAAGACAACATGTAGTAGCCTAACTCCCAAGGTCCTGGTAGTTGGTTCTCAACTGTCTGATGTCACTCAATTGGTTCATGCAACTGTAATATTCAAGGGGCCTGTGCTGGTAACAAAGGATTCAAGCTATGACTCTCTTTATTGAAATAGTTCCTGTAAATCAATGGGTTTTAAATAAAAGAAAACGATAGAACAAAGGGGTAAACAAGTAAATATGAACCAAATTTATCTAGTATCTGGACATATACCTTCAACGATGAATATTTCCTAACAGATCATAAAAACCATAAGATGATACAGTCTGTAGCATAATCTATACCACTACATACATTTTAGGTGCTTAATTAACTTCACAATTACTCTTCACAAATATTTCAAGGATTTTCAAAATAACACACATCCATTCATCATCAAAATTATAGATCAACAGAATTTTTAATAACTTCAACTCAATGACAATCTAATAAGATGATCCTTAAATCTGATTCCTTCAAAAGACTTTCATCATTCAAGAAACTCTTATGTTCAACAAAATCACTACATACAGATAGATCATAACTTTATCAGCCTTATGAAACAAACAATTTAATTCCAAACACCATCTTTGGAGTAAACTTGTAATTCTATTAACTGTAAAAGATTTAGGTACAATATATCTCTGCAAAAAATCTACAAAATTCTATCTCTTAGCATTAGGCAAGCCAATCCAATTCTCAATTAGTTGACCCTTACAATGTGACACCCATTAGGTATTTATAGATATACAAAAGAAGTTCGAACTTCACTTCTATTTTAGGCTTTCCACCTTTTTAGGAACAATCAACTTTCTTGGAAACTCAGATCAACTTTGATCTTGAGTCCTTACATTATACATTCAGTTTGATCTAAAAATAGAAGATAGAAATAGAAGAAAAAAAGTCATGCACCCTCAAGACTATCAGTGCTACATGCATGCAACATGCAAGGAAGAAGAACATCATGCATGCAAGATTTTATGCATGTGAAGCCAGATCCGCCATGAACGCATCATAATTGGTGAAGACTTGTTGTAGCATATCCATATCTAGCCCATCAATCCAGTCATCTTCAAATTTGATCCGATCCAACTCAACTGCAGCAAACTCTTTCATACTTTTAACCTTGATCAATTCTCTCCCTACAACTTTAATTTCTTCTTTGACTTCTACAAGCCAATCTATCACCAAGTCTCCTCCATTATCTTTGTCCTGCATGAGTCCTTGGAATCTTTCATTCCATTTCTCTCTAACCTGACTCAAAGGCATGCCATCTTTCGCTATTACATTCACATCTACTATTATAGCCATGACTACTGCTTCTAACTCTTCCAACTGCTCAGTTAAATTATTAACTGCTTGCTGAATCTCATCCTTATGCTTGCTCAAAAAGCCAGTCCTAAACTTAAGTATGTGAGAAATCTTTTCTACAAAATCTTTGTTATCATCTTCAAGTATAGATTCTTCTAGAAGAGTAGTTAGAGGCAATCTATTTATCTTTTCTAACTTTTCACTATACTCCTTATACTCTTCTTCTAGTTTTTCGGATGCCTCAATGTATTGATGCATCTCTTTTATTACTCCTTCCGCCTTTTTGTAGGTTTCAAATCCTTTTGCTAAAACCTCACCTACCTCTCGGTTCACTTTGTCTATCCATTTGTCAACCATCTCTACCTTACCTCTAACCTACACCAAATCATCAACCTCCTTTTTGCTTAGCAAAACAGGAGTCTCAATAGCTGCAACCTGTTGTGACCTTGGAGAGGAGACACTCTTCAAGAATGAATGTAACTGATCCAACTGAGCCTTAAGCTTGTCTTTCTTTTGTTTGTCCTTCATCATTCTTGATTTAGTTGTTGAAGCCACCACATCAATCAAATTCATTTGTTGATTCCTAGTGGGTCTTCCCAAATTAACCATACTCAATTGATAGTTTGTTAGCTACATATCCCCTACCTCCTTTTCAGTCATAGGCATGGCACATTCAGAAACTATCTCCCCTTTATCCGTGAGTCTAGTAGAATGTAAGATTCTAGCCTTCTTCTTGGGCCTTTCCTATTAAATTCCCTTTATCATGTCCTCCCAATTAAGAGGTTGAGGAGGTGTTCTGGCTCTCTTCTACAAATCTAATTTCAACCATATAGGAGCACTAGGAGCAGTCATCATCATGGAAGAGGAAGCGGAAAGTGTAGAGGGTGGCTAAATATTTACCTTAGGTTGAGAATCAACCTTTGCTTTTTCTTGTTGCTCCTGCATCACATGCATCTGCACCAACTTCTCAGCCTCTTCTCTATCTATTTGTTCTTGCACTTTCTTGTCTTCTTCTTCTTTTCTCAATCTCTCTTCTTCCATCTGATCCTTCTCTAATTTCTCTTTTTCTAAGGCCTCTCTTTCTAACCGTTCTACCTCCAAAGCTTTAAGTTTTGCAGCTTCGATATCTACTTCCTTTTGCTTCCTAATTAGCTCTTCAACCTCTTTTTCTTTCCTTATCTTTTTTGATTCTTCCTTTTCTATCCTTTCCATTTCTAAGGCTATGAGCTTCTCTGCCTTTTCCCTTTCTTCTTCAACTTGCTGTTTCTTTATTAGCTCCTCAACATCTCTTTCCTTTCTTAGAGCTTTAGCTTCTTGTCCTTTGGTTTCTTTCTTTCTCTTCCTCAAGACCATGGATTTTCTGTATCAATTCCAATTTATCATTTTCTGCTTTGACCTTGAGCTCATGCTCTCGTTGCCTCATTTGCTCCTCTATTTCATCAGTTGCTATGCTTGTTTCAATTTGTTTTGCCTTCAATTGTTGCTGGTGAAGTAGAGCATCAGCTTGTAACTTTTCCTCCATTTACTTTTGCTTCTCCGCAACAACCCTTACATAAAACTCTCTTGTAGCATCTTCGAATAGTTTCCATTGCTCTTCCTATGTCAGAATCCACTCAATAGTCCCCTCTAAAGGCATGTTTTCTTGTAGGTCCTTCTTTGAAAGAGTTTCATTCGAGTCTGTCTCAATTTCTACCAATTCTTCCTCCACTTCTTTTCCTTTATCAGTTTCAGCAATGGCATAAAGTACTCCTTCTTGAACCTATTTACTTTTCTTTCTTGTGAGTGGGGCTTGTGTGGTTGACTCACCCAATGCAGGCATAGAAATAGCAGATTCTATTGGAACATCTCCCTCTGGTGCCTCTTCTTCTTCATCGACTACCTCAAGCTCTATTTCTTCAACATCAGGAGGAAATAATTCTAATGGCTCCTTGGAAGGTGTCTTTCTTTTAATCCTCTTGTATCCTTTACCCTTCTTAAGGACTAGTCCTTGAGGAGCTCGAGCTTTCATCATCAACCATTGTACACTTCTATCCAAGACTGTTCTTCCAATTTTTTTAATATCAATTGTTTCTTCCTCATTCCAGTGTATTGGATCTAAGCTTTTGGTGCCAATGTTCAAAGCTTCATATGAGGGATCTAATACAATTCCATCATCCACCAAAGTGTTAGGAATATTCTTTTTAATACCAAGCTCTGATATGAGTGAGACTAATAATCTCTCATAATTCTTCTTCCTCAAGTCATAATCATCCTGCCTATCACACCAAAAGTCCTCTAACAAATTAAAGTGTTTAGTGAACACTGAAGGTAATAAAGCATGCATTTTCTCCCTTGGATCAAAATACTTACGAGCTGTATACAATTCTAATTTCAATTGTATCAACTCATTACAAACCACCTTTGCTCCCTTCAAATGTTGACAATTATATTCACCCAGTGTCATGGAAAATTTATGGCATCCTGTCTTGTGCTTGATCCCTAACCTAGCATTAACTCCAATGGCCTGATACACAAACTCCATAAGCACTATTCTATTACCGCAACATGTTGGAAGTAAATGCGGATGACCTTCAAAACCAAACAATCTGAAGTATGTAAATTTGGGGTATTGGATGTACCAACTTCCCCATTCATAAATGAATGCCATGGCTTCTTGACTTAACATGTATCCTGCATCTCCACTCAACTAGTTGATAATCACATATAGAAATGCATCATTGACTCTTCTGAAGTGAGTCTCAGCAACCTAAAGAGATAATTGATCGTAGTGTTCCCATACTTTCTTTTGTCCATCTAAAACTCCCATTATGCCTAATTTGTTTAATCCTGGGAAAATCCCCAATCTTGCTTCAGCATAAACCACATAAGAAGTCATGAAGAAAGATTTAGTCTGTCTGACCCTTGTGAGCTGATCATGTATGGCATCAGAAACAATCATTGACCAATCAAACTGGTAATCACCCTGAAAGATTACTTGAATAAAATGAAACATCCATTCCTTGAAGTGGAAGGCATTCCTCTTCCCAAACACTCTGGATAGCATTAATATCAAATCTGATATCTCCTTCTTGAAATCTGCCCTCTTTGGCTGGTCTGCAAGCTTGCTTAAAGATTTCTTCTCTGTGCTTAACCACTTTTTGTTTAAGTGAGACTTATTGGAGTCTTTATGCTTGCTATATTTCTCCAATGCCTCTGCTTCAGTTAAGTACACCAAGTTCTTGGGATCACGAACATTAAATATGCTTTGGAATATTTGCGAAGTAAGATCTATAATCAAATTATTTTGTGAATCCATGCATAATCTTGTAGCAGGATTGTAAGTACTGGCCACTGTCAATATCAACTTTGGACACTGAACTGATAAAGGAAACAAAGTGATATGTGCAAGACCGTTGTCAACAATCCTTTGTTTTCTCCCTGTCAAGTTTGCCCATTCTGCAAAGGTCTCTTCATGTAATTCTTCAAATCTATACTGGCCTAGATTAGTATATGTGATATCTGACCAGTCTGATTCCACCTTGCTCACTTTCGCCACCGGATTCCTATGATCATACCTTAATGTATAAGGCAGCTATTCTGGTTTCACCTTCTTTATTTTTGGTGCTGTCTTTGATGTTCCAACTGGTGGATTCTTTCGAGCAGCCTCTCCTGACGTTCCTGACATCTCTCAATTCTCCTGCAAGAAAACCTCTAATTAGATCTTTATATATCATCATGAAACATGCTTTTAAAACATACCTGTTACACATATACCGGAGTCAGAACTAGACAGAAGCTCAAAACAATCTCTTTTACAAAACTGGCGGACTCGGAGCAAAAATCGATATAGAAACTTCACCTAACAATAAACGGGCTTGGAGTCAGAGTCGGGGTGATTATCAGAACTGGGATCAGAATGAAAAATGGATTTTGTTTTCTTCGAATTCTCATTTTTTTCATATTCTATTTCCACTCCACCTCTGCCTCCGATTTGGTCATTGTTACTTTGCAGAAAGACTTTCCCATTATATGCGGAGCCGAAAATGGGATGAGAACAGAATAGATAACCTTCATAAACAAAATTCTTAAGTTCAAGATCAGTTCCGATCTCGCCTCTGCCAGTTATCATATTCTTCAAAGAAACCTTTTAAAATTCAAAATCGGAAATGGGATAAAAATGGAATCGATAACCTCGTAAAACAAAACTCTTAGGTCCATAATCCATGGTAATCCCGCCTCCACCTATGCTAATCATGATGTCATCAAATAATTTATTCATTTTCAACACAATTTCATGATTATGACCTAGGTCGCTATAAAATGGCAAAGGAGCTTAAAAACTCTACCCTCATATGACCGTTGGGAACAATTGCATTTTAGGGCCATTTATTTAAATCTTATTAAAGTAATTACAGAGACCAACGAAACCCTAATCTAACAAACCCGATAAAAACTAGGTCACGGGTTTAAACCCTGCCATTCTACCAGACGACGATACCCTAGTTTAAACAATAAATCTAATCTACCTTAACTCACTGTAAAATCTCTAATCTACCTCACTGTAGATTCTTATCTAACAAACGCCATTAAAAACCTTTAATCTAATCTAATCTATTGCAAACCAAAAATAAACACGACGCAATCACGATTAAGATGTGAAAGCAACGGTGTCCTAAAATAGATAGAAACGACATGATAAAATAAGAAAACAAAGATTTAAAGTAAAACAAATAAGACAAAACAAAAACCTGCTCATTCAATCACATCAATGATCATAGATTTGCTTTAAAACACAATGATTGAACACGCGAGCAGATATAAAGCAAAACACAATGAACACAACCGTAAATAAACAATGAACAGTAAAGATTAAAGACCTACCTCAATCGCGAACAAACCCAAGCTAAATTTCTGAATCGATTCGCACACAATATCCCTTCTCTATCTCGATCAATTTGCTCAAACAAACTCTGCTATTTCTCTTCGCGCTCTTAGACTTGTAATAATAACAATAATGACCGGCTTTAACCCTTAATAAAGGTAAATATGTGAATTTCTACCTACATTGACAACTACCATTAATGCATTAAAACACAGTAAAGGTGGAGTCGGAACTGTAAGAGAACGAACACTGGTCTACAGTGCAACTTCAGTAAAAAGGTCAACAAAAAAAATGGCGGGGAGGGAACTAAAATGGAAACGGAATCTCAAATTCATAAAATTCCCAAACTCAATTCCCATTCTGGTTCCGATTCCGTCAACTAAAAACAAAAATAAAAGTAAAAACAAAAAGTAAACCAAAAAGACCAACCTAATAAAACAAAACACAAAAACTGAGACAAAGCAAAAATAAAAATAGCGGAGGCGAGATAGGAATAGATTGTGATTTTGCAAATTTTCATAACAACCATCCCAATTCCTACTCCAGCTCCGCTTCCGCTAAAGACCGAAACAAAGACAAAAGAAAAGACTGTCGGGATGGAACCAAAAACAAGCCTCAAAGAACTTTCAGAACCCGATGCAATTCCGGTTCTGACTCCGATAGACTCAAAAAATAAAATGAAAGATAAAAGAAAACAAGGGGGACCCATTTTGACCAAGGAAAAAGATGGGGTGGTTATGCAAGGCATAACAAATGGTGACTTGGTTGGGAAAATGAGTTACCCATTTTCAAGATACCCAAAAAAAATTTCAGTCACCTAAAAAACAACTGACTTATAAACATTTTAACTTGAATAAAATTGAATATTTGTAGGATAAGTTTGAGCTAGAATCTCAGATGTATGTGCCCATGAATTAACTTTGAATTTGAGTCTGTGCTTATTTTGTGCATCATTCTTCATAAATACTTTCTCTATTCTTTGAGCAACTCTACCTAAAATTCAAGCTACCTGAGTGGAATTCTTTAACTATCGTGCAGTAAAATCCTAGGTATTGCTCCGCTGCCAGACAAGCGTCCATAGCCCCGACGGAGATGCCTCTAGTTCTCACAAAGCATTGCTCTACTGCCAGCCAGGCACCCATAGCCTTGATAGAGATACTTGGTTACCCACTTGATATTGAGCTTTCTTTTCTTTATTTCTTTCTCTTTTTTTTATATAGAAACTCTTTTATGCATCTCTCAATACTCAGATTCAATGAATCTAAAATGTGGGTTGAGTACTACAATGGATTTCGTGATAGTCTTGGAATCTGATTTTTTTTTTTACTTGAAACAAAGGTAGAGTCATTCCAAAATAAATAGGCATTTACTCATGTAGATGTTTTATCTAATTTGGTGACATATTTCTTTTGATAACAATGCATAGGGTATTCACAATGTATCTTCTCACCTTTAAATAACTTCTCAAACCCAAACTAAAATGATCATAAGACATAAGTTTTCAGAATGAAATCCTTTTCCATGATTATAATGAAAATACCTAAACCAATTTCTCTCCTAGTACCAATAGCATACTTTGAATAACAACCCCAAGTTTTGAGATAAACAAAATAGAGATCCCCAACGAAACAAAAACTAAAAACAAAAAGAAAACAAAACAACAAACAAAAACAAAAACAACGTAACAAAACAAATTAAAAACCTAACTTAACCAAAAGAAAAAACAAAAACAAAAACAAAAAGCTTAATTACATATGATATAGTAGAATACATCTTCCATTAAAATATCAAACTCTTTTATGCACCAAAATAGTGCTTGAGAAACTGACCATTAATAGGTAATGGAACAAACTCTCCTGTTAAGGTGCTCAAACAAAAGGCATTCTCTCCTAAGATTTCAGCTATTTTATAGGGACCTAACCAAAGTCTATCAAACTTTTGATGATCTCCCTTCTTTTCTTTAGCCTTATCCCATAATAACACCAAATCTGATATTCTAAAAGCTTTTACTTTGGCTCTTTTTTCAAACCAGCGCTTGACAATAGCCTGATGTTTAAAGAATTGCTGCAAAGCAACATCTCTTTGTTCTTCCATGTTTAACAAGTTAAGCAATCTAACCTCAATCCTATCATCCTTATTATAAAATTCCTGCATAAATTTCAGAACAGGTATTAGTAAATGAATGGGGAAGATTGGATCTTGGCTATAAACTAACTTAAAAGGTGAATTACCTAGGGCTACTTTAATTCTAGTTCGATCTGCCCATAAGGAAAATCTCAGCTAGGTATGCCAGTCCCTAGGGTTACTTTCTAACAACTTTTTCATTACTTCCAACAAATTCTTATTTGTGGACTCAACCACTCCATTCCCCTGAGGGTAATAATTGGAAGAATATTTTAACACAATCTTATGCTCATAGGCCCATGAAATAAATTTAGCAGAAGAAAAAGTAGGTCCGTTATCACATACCAGAGCAAATGAAACTCCAAACCTGATTGTGATGTTCTCTGTCAAAAACTTAATGACCACCTCCATGGTGCTATTCTTGCAAGGCAGGGCCTCCATCCAACGTGTGCAATAATCCATCGCAGTCAAGATGAATTTGTGACCTACAAAAGAATTTGGATTAATCACACCTACAAAATCAAGTGCCCATTGGGAAAATGGCCTTACCTCATAAACCGGCTGTAGGGGCATCGCAGGATTTCTTTCTCTTGATGCAGAAGTTTGACATACATGACAAGTCCTGCAATGTTGATGTGCATCCCTAAACACATAAGGCCAATAGTAACCTGACCTTAAAATTTGATGAACCAAAGCATCAACAGATCCATGTCCTGTCCCATGTCTTCCATGAAATTCAATTATGGCATGTTTAGCTTCTTGCTCATCTAGGCAAGCAAGTAGATTCCTTGGAAATTCTTCTTGTAGATTGATCCCCCTTTGAGCATATAATGAGTGCTTTTCATCCTTAGTGCTCTTCTTTGAGTAGCATTCATCCCTTTTGGACACTTGTTATTGAGGAGGAAAAATACTAACTCTGTATACCAGGGATCTTTTGTGAATGATTGAACAGTGTACTGTTGGAAAGTTATACTTCTGTCCACTTTATCCATTGCCTTTAACAAACCTTGTCCTCTTACAAGCTTCATTGGGTGAATCTCCAAGTCAAATTATTGTAAAATGGCCATCCATTTCCCTCTTCTTTCCCCTAATTCACTTTGCATTAGGAGGGACTTTACAGCTGGATCTGGGACTATAGCCATCACTTGACTTCAGATTATGTAGTGTCTGAACTTCTTCACTACTCGCACCAATGCAAAAGCCTATTTTTCTATTGATGGATATCTTACCTCAACATTCTTAAACAAAGAGCTCATAAAAGCAATAGGCCTCTCCTCATTCTCTTCTCTTCTCTATGTCAAAACTGCTGCACATGAATGTTCAGAAGCAAAAGAATAAATGTAAAAGGGTTTTAGATAATCTAGGCTTGTTAAAACAGGTGCCTCAGATATAGATTATTTAATCTGCATGAAAGCAAATTTAGCCTCTTCACTCCATTCAATTTTTGCATCCTTCTTCATCATTTCGTTAAGTGGTTTGACAATCTCTGTGAACCCTGTTATAAATTTCCTAACAAAATTAATCCTTCCAAAGAAAGATCTCATCTCCTTCTTATTTCCCGACCTTGTCAACTTCAAAATGGCTTCTACTCGATCAGGATCTATGGAAATTCCCTCCTCTGATATAATGTGACCCAAAAGCTTCCCTTTAGAAACTCCAAATACACATTTCTTTGGGTTGAGAGAGACACCATAACTGATACATTTCTTTATTACTTTCTCTAAATCAGCAGCATGATCTTCTCTACTCTTAGAGAAGATGGTCAGATCATCAACATAGATGATAATACACTTTCCTATTAGGTCTTTAAAAGCTACATCCATTGCTCTTTGAAAAGTAGCACCAACATTGATTAGACCAAATGGCATCCTGCTGTAGGCAAATGTACCCCACTTTGTAGTGAAAGCAGTCTTCATCCTATCCTCATGACTTACCAGTACTTGATTGTATCCTGAATATCCATCCAAGAAAGACATCATTTGAGATCCATTAACTTTTTGCAATACTTCATCAAGAGAAGGTAATGGATAATTGTACTTCTTAGAGGCTTTGTTTAAATTTCTGAAATCCACACATAACCTGATTTCCCCATTTTTCTTCCTCACAGGAACTAGATTAGCCATCTAGGTAGAGTGTCTAACTGGAAAAATTATTCTTGCAGCCAAAAGCTTCTATACTTCACTCTGGATCAGAGGCTTGATTAATGCATTGACTGGGCGTTACTTTTGGCGAAACGGCTTGGCTTCTGGCTTAAGAGGAATTGTATGTGTGATGACAGATGTATCAAAATTTTTCAAATCATCATAGCTCCAAGCAATTGCTTCAATATTCTACTTCAAGACTTTAATTATCTCATCCTTTATTTCCTGAGGGCAAGTCCTCCCTATAAGAACATTCTTTTCTACCCCTGAGTGAGCTAAATTAACGGATTCATACTTGCCTCCCTCACTCTTTGTAGGCATTCTCTGATAAACTCGTGGATCTGAATCAAATATCCTTTCCAATGCTATCATCCCTTTTGAGATGTTATTGCTCTTTAAATCCATTATCCCTTATGGATTGTCACCTTCTATATTGTCACTTTCTGGATTCCAGTCTCCTTGATCCCTGTCAATGTCATCAATTATCTATCCTTGAAATACATGAGAACTCTCCAAAAAGGCCAAAATATGTTGATTTTCATTAAACACCTGGAAGTGTCGAACATTGTTAGGAATTGCAGGGACTGAAATCAATTCCACAGAAAACCTCTTTAGATTTGAATCTTGCATCGACTCTAATGTACTTGCTGTAATGGCAAGAGCATCTGCTATTTGATTTGCTTCCCTTGGAATAAGAGTAATCCCAAAGGCATCAAAATCTTCTATTAAATTCCAAACCCTATTCCTATAAGCAACTAATCTTTTATTATGGCAAGTGTATTGGCTACATACCTGCTTCATAATTACCTCAGAGTCTCCCATCATTATAAGAGTAGTTACCTTCTTCTTATGAGCAAACATAAGTCCTCTTGCAAGTGCTTCATATTCAGCCACATTGTTAGTGCAACCAAACTGCAATCTATAAGAAGCAAAATAAGTTTTCCCTTTCGGGTTAATTAATTCAATTCCTGCTCCACTTCTTGCTTTAGATTTAGAACCATCAAATTTAAGAGTCCATAACTAGTCTTTAGCTGGGAGCTCTTTCTTTTTAGAAACTACAGGGATTTTGTCACTTGTGACATGTGGCATCTCAGACTTTTGCTGTTTATCAGAATTCATGTTGAGAAGGAGTTCAGTTAATGATTTTCCTAGTTCCTTAATTTGTTCAACAACTACCTCCTGAGTGATTTCTTGGGCTAAGTCAGGATCTAACTCATCTTCTATTAACTCCTTTGGCATTGTCAAAGCATCTGGAATAGGGGCATTAAAATGAAATTGAGATACTTCCACTTCCTCCTTTTGAGCCGACAACCCTAAAAATCGAGTCTGTTCTACTGGTAGAGAAACTTCTTCTAGAGAAAGACTGACCCGTGTAAGAATAGTTGCATCCTTAGCTTGGAAAGAGAACTCATTGATGGGAGTCTCAATTACCTCTTGAAATTCTTGCTTGGGTAGATCTACATGCCTTAGAATATCTATGCATGATTGACATGTCAACTCTGAATAGTTATGATAGTGTATTCTACACCAATTAGGAAGCAATAAATTACTCAAATCAGTTTCTGTTCCTAAAACTAGCCTATCTTGTTGCAATTTCCTTATTAGAACTTACTGGTTGATGTGAATCATCGAATCAGTGTGGTCTAAGGCTAATGTATCCTCAGGACTAACTACAGAGAAAGTAAGGACTTCCTCTTGCTTGTAAACACCCATCTCAGTCTCAAAGAATGCTACTTCATTTGGAGTATCATACTCTGTAATCATGTGTTTGAGCCTAGGTTCACTTTCAATTCTTATCTGAGTGGCAACCCCTTTCCATGGTAACCACATGTGCGAGAAGTCCAAGGACAGATATCCACCTATGCTTTTCATTAGCTCTCTACTTAAAAGCATCCCATATGTTTCTGGGATGTCAGCAACTTGAATATCTATATAGGTCTGGATCCTTGGGTCTGATCCAACCTACACATGCATGTTCTTCAATTCACCTACAACATTAACTTCGATTTTATCCAATTGAATCACCCTTTTATTGGTTGGAATAGGACTCAATCCTAACTTTTTACAAATTGAAAAAGGCATGACATTCCCTGATGCTCCAGAATCTAATAAGCAATTGTGTAGATTCTTTCCAAAGATTCTCAAACTTAACAAGAAACGTGGGGTACTGGTCTTACCTTTATACATAGCAACATTCGTCTCCTTTGTGGGAGTCACTTTACCTTTCCCTTTCAAGCGATCCATTTCTTCCAAAGCTTTTAATACCACCTCCCTTTGAGCTAGGCACCACTTCATGATATCAAAGAAAGACAGTGATGTCTTCTGCCTTTGCAATTCTGCAACAAAATCAAACTCTGAATCATTCCTAAATTGGTACTTAGGAAAAGAAGGCTGATTACCTCTATTCTGAGCATTAGAAGGTCCCTTGGGTGGGGGTGGATTGTTATCTACATTCTGATTTGGTGGAACCATGTTGTTAGGGGGTGCAGATGTAGTGAATGGCCCTTTATTCATGTTCCTCATAAAGTGACCACCCTTAGATTGGAAAGCTTGAGCATCATAGACATCTTCTTTCAGCTCATTATCTCCTTGCATAGGGAATTGATACTTTTCTTCAATAGTTTCATAAGTCATGGCAGTGCTGATTGGCCCATTGCCTTGATTGGAATTTCCTGCTTCAGGATGGGCATCAACCTATGCAATTTTCACCATCTTCTCCATTTCTAGGCAATTGACCTCAGAATAGGCTACTATATCATGCAACCTACACCAATTTGTCATAAAATTCAAATCAGCAACATTAGCAGTATTTGATCTTTCTTCACCTGCTTGATAATTATGGGGAACTCCTCCATTGTTAGGTCCAGTGTTCCACTGCCTATTATTGTTGTTGTTGTTATTGAACCTCTGATTGTATCCTTTTTTTTGATTTTGATAATTCTAGTTTGAGGAGTTTTGATTTTGGAAGTTCCTATTGGTGTTCTGATTAGAGTAATTGCCCTGATTGTTGTAATTCTGGTTTTGATTATTGGGAGGATTTTGTTTGAGCTGTGCCATGTCATTTGACATCTGAGAGAGAGTCTTTTTGAGAGTCTCTACTTCGCTTGTAAGTGGAACAGTTTGCTCATTCTGCACATTTTGAACTATGGTTGGGGAATGGACATGGGTTGGTCCTCCCCCTTGTTGCAATTGATTTTGAGGTTGATGTTGAGGTTGTTGTTGTGGGGGTTGATGTGAGGAATCATGCATGCTATTGCCAAAGAAGGGCACAATTGGTGGTGCTTGCAACTCGGATACAGGTCCATAATGGGAATAAGACGTCCCTGGGATAGTATTGTATAACAGTGGATTAGGCATCTGATAATTCATTGGAGGAAAAGTTACTCCTAACCCTCCAGATTGTAGATTTTTCTGCTGTTGCAATTTGATAGCCAAATGATAAATCTTAGACAATGAGTCAATCTCATCAGGTTGATAAGTTCTTTGCAAGAATAGGCCAATCAAAGGATCAACAGCTCTCAGATATGCCTGTATGGCCATGGCTTCTGACACTAGGTAAGGCTTTTGTAGCCTACGATACATTCTATGGAACCTAGTGTTGAACAAGGGCAACGGTTCATGATGCTCCTTTCTAATAGTGGAAAATTGGTGATATAGTATGGCAGGGTCTACATATACCCTAAACTGATTAATAAAAGCATTCTCTAAATCTATCCAACCCAGAATGGATCTTTGGGGCAGATTTAGATACCAATTATATGCCATATCTCCTAGACAATAGGGAAATAGTCTACATACCACATCTTGATGAGCAACTTGCGCTCGTGTGTAGGCATCTTTGAATGCTTGTATATGTTCCTCTGCACTTCTTGATTCTCCATGCATGTATTTCAGATAGAACTTCTCTGGGTTCTATGGTAAATCATGGAATCCGCCTGGAATAGTCCCTAGCGGGGAGGGATTACCCACAAAATAAGCCATTGGTGGGATTGGTTGGGCAGGTGGTGGTGATAAAGGATGAATTGGTGGTGACAAAGGCCTATTTGTTGGTGGTGTGGATGGAATTGGTGGAAATCCTGGTGGAGTAAGTGGTGGTGGTAATGTAGGTATTTCTACCCTATGAGCATGAGGTCTGCGTCTGACCGGGGTTTGAAGTTCTTCGAATAGTTCACAATTAGTATAGGATCTAAGAACCCTCTCGTATCCCTCCAGTGAAAAAGATATTATATGAGACAGCTTGTCCCTTCAGGCCCTCCTTCTAGCGCCAATTTCTGTTGATGGTTAAAATGATACAAACAACATTAAAACATAATATTTCTACTCTATTTCTCCTGAAAGAGGAAAACAACATATAGTAGCCTAACTCCCAAGGTCCTGGTAGTTGGTTCTCAACTATCTGATGTCACTCAATTGGTTCATGCAACTGTAATATTCAAGGGGCCTATGCTGGTAACAAAGGATTCAAGCCATGACTCTCTTTATCGAAATAGTTCCTGTAAATCAATGGGTTTTAAATAAAAGAAAAAGATAGAACAAAGGAAT
Organism: Sequoiadendron giganteum; assembly: GCA_007115665.2. NCBI lineage: Eukaryota > Viridiplantae > Streptophyta > Pinopsida > Cupressales > Cupressaceae > Sequoiadendron > Sequoiadendron giganteum. Next base: position 488,934,050 of record CM021102.1, on the reverse strand, counting down.
AAACCAGTAAATATGAACCAAATTTATCTAGTATTTGGACATATACCTTCAACGATGAATGTTTCCTAACAGATCATAAAAACCATAAGATGATACAGTTTGTAGCATAATCTATACCACTACATACATTTTAGGTGCTTAATTAACTTCACAATTACTCTTCACAAATATTTCAAGGATTTTCAAAACAACACACATTCATTCATCATCAAAATTATAGATCAACATAATTTTTAATAACTTCAACTCAATGACAATCTAATAAGATGATCCTTAAATCTGATTCCTTCAAATGACTTTCATCATTCAAGAAACTCTTATGTTCAACAAAATCACTACATACAGATAGATCATAACTTTATCAGCCTTATGAAACAAACAATTTAATTCCAAACACCATCTTTGGAGTAAAATTGTAATTCTATTAACTGTAAAAGATTTAGGTACAATATATCTCTGCAAAAACTCTACAAAATTCTATCTTTTAGCATTAGGCAAGCCAATCCAATTCTCAATTAGCCGACCCTTACAATGTGATACCCATTAGGTATTTATAGATATACAAAAGAAGTTCGAACTTCACTTCTATTTTAGGCTTTCCACCTTTTTAGGAACAATCAACTTTCTTGGAAACTCAGATCAACTTTGATCTTGAGTCCTTACATTATACATTCAGTTTGATCTCAAAATAGAAGATAGAAATAGAAGAAAAGAAGTCATGCGCCCTCAAGACTGTTAGTGCTACATGCATGCAACATGAAAGGAAGAAGAACATCATGCATGCAAGATTTTATGCATGTGAAGCCAGATCCGCCATGAACTCATCATAACTGGCGAGGACTTGTTGTAGCATATCCATATCTAGCCCATCAATCCAGTCATCTTCAAATTTGATCCGATCCAACTCAACTGCAACAAACTCTTTCATACTTTTAACCTTGATCAATTCTCTCCCTGCAGCTTTTATTTCTTCTTTGACTTCTACAAGCTGATCTATCACCAAGTCTCCTCCATCATCTTTCTCCTGCATGAGTCCTTGGAATCTTTCATTCCATTTCTCTCTAACCTGACTCAAAGGCATGCCATCTTTCGCTATTACATTCACATCTACTATTATAGCCATGACTGCTTCCAACTCTTCCAACTGCTCAGTTAAATTATTAACTGCTTGCTGAATCTCATCCTTATGCTTGCTCAAAAAGCCAGTCCTAAACTTAAGTATGTGAGAAATCTTTTCTACAAAATCTTTGTTATCATCTTCAAGTATAGATTCTTCTAGAAGAGTAGTTAGAGGCAATCTATTTATCTTTTCTAACTTTTCACTATACTCCTTATACTCTTCTTCTAGTTTTTTGGATGCCTCAATGTATTGATGCATCTCTTTTATTACTCCTTCTGCCTTTTTGTAGGTTTCAAATCCTTTTGCTAAAACCTCACCTACCTCTCGGTTCACTTTGTCTATCCATTTTTCAACCATCTCTGCCTTACCTCTAACCTGCACCAAATCATCGACCTCCTTTTTGCTTAGCAAAATAGGAGTCTCAATAGCTGCAACCTGTTGTGACCTTGGAGAGGAGACACTCTTCAAGAATGAATGTAACTGATCCAATTGAGCCTTAAGCTCATCTTTCTTTTGTTTGTCCTTCATCATTCTTGATTTAGTTGTTGAAGCCACCACATCAATCAAATTCATTTGTTGATTCCTAGTGGGTCTTCCCAAAGTAACCGTACTCAATTGATAGTCTGTTAGCTGCATATCTTCCCTTTATCCATGAGTCTAGTAGAATGTAAGATTCTAGCCTTCTTCTTGGGCCTTTCTTGTTCAATTCCCTTTATCATGTCCTCCCAATTAAGAGGTTGAGGAGGTGTTCTGGCTCTCTTCTACAAATCTAATTTCAACCATACAGGAGCACTAGGAGTAGTCATCATCATGGAAGAGGAAGCGGAAAGTGTAGAGGGTGGCTGAATATTTACCTTAGGTTGAGAATCAACCTTTGCTTTTTCTTATTGCTCCTGCATCACATGCATCTACACCAATTTCTCAGCCTCTTCTCTATCTCTTTGTTCTTGCACTTTCTTATCTTCTTCTTCTTTTCTCAATCTCTCTTCTTCCATCTGATCCTTCTCTAATTTCTCTTTTTCTAAGGCATCTTTTTCTAACTGTTCTGCCTCCAAAGCTTTAAGTTTTGCAGCTTCGACATCTTCTTCCTTTTGCTTCCTAATTAGCTCTTCGACCTCTTTTTCTTTCCTTATCTTTTCTGATTCTTCCTTTTCTATCCTTTCCATTTCTAAGGCTATGAGCTTCTCTGCCTTTTCCTTTTCTTCTTCAGCTTGTTGTTTCTTTATTAGCTCTTCAACATCTCTTTCCTTTCTTAGAGCTTCAGCTTCTTGTTCTTTCTGTCGAGCTTCCTCTGCGAGCTTCAATCTAGCAACCAGGGCTTCCTTTTCCCTTCGGTTTCTTGCTTTCTCTTCCTCAAGACCATGGATTTTCTGTATCAATTCCAATTTATCATTTTCTGCCTTGACCTTGAGCTCATGCTCTCGTTGCCTCATTTTCTCCTCTATTTCATTAGTTGCTATCCTTGTTTCAATTTGTTTTTCCGTCAATTGTTGCTGGTGAAGTAGAGCATCAGCTTGTAACTTTGCCTCCATTTCCTTTTGCTTCTCTGCAGCAGCCCTTACATCAGACTCTCTTGTTACATCTTCAAATACTTTCCATTGGTCTTTTTGTATCAGAATCCATTCAATAGTCCCCTCTAAAGGCATGTTTTCTTGCAGGTCCTTCTTTGAAAGAGTTTCATCCGAGTCTGTCTCAATTTCTACCAATTCTTCCTCCACTTCTTTTCCTTTATCAGTTTCAACCATGGCATAAAGTATTCCTTCTTGAACCTCTTTACTTTTCTTTCTTGTGAGTGGGGATTGTGTGGATGACTCACCCAATGTGGGTGTAGAAATAGTAGACTCTATTGGAACATCTCCCTCTGGTGCCTCTTCTTCTTCATTGACTACCTCAAGCTCTATTTCTTCAACATCAGGAGGAAAGAATTCTAATGGCTCCTTGGAAGGTGTCTTGCTTTTAATCCTCTTGTATCCTTTACCCTTCTTAAGGACTGGTCCTTGAGGAGCTCGAGCTTTCATCATCAACCATTGTACACTTCTATCCAAGATTGTTCTTCCAATTTTCTTAATATCAATTGTTTCTTCCTCATTCCAGTCTATTGGATCTAAGCTTTTGGTGCCAATGTTCAAAGATTCATATGAGGGATCTAATACAATTCCATCATCCACCAAAGTGTCAGGAATATTCTCTTTAATACCAAGCTTTGACATGAGTGAGACTGATAATCTCTCATAATTCTTCTTCCCCAAGTCATAATCATCCTGCCTATCACACCAAATGTCCTCTAACAAATTAAAGTGTTTAGTGAACACTGAAGGTAATAAAGCATGCATTTTCTCCCTTGGATCAAAATACTTACGAGTTGTATACAATCCCAATTTCAATTGTATCAACTCATTACAAACCACCTTTGCTCCCTTCAAATGTTGACAATTATATTCACCCAGTGTTAAGGGAAATTTATGGCATCCTGTCTTGTGCTTGATCCCAAACCTAGCATTAACTCCAATGGCCTGATACACAAACTCCATAAGCACAATTCTATTACCGCAACATATTGGAAGTAAATGCGGATGACCTTCAAAACCAAACAATCTGAAGTATTTAAATTTGGGGTATTGGATGTACCAACTTCCCCATTCATAAATGAATGCCATGGCTTCTTGACTTAACATGTATCTTGCATCTCCACTCAACTAGTTAATAATCACATATAGAAATGCATCATTGACTCTTCTGAAGTGAGTCTCAGCAACCTAAAGAGATAATTGATCGTAGTGTTCCCATACTTTCTTTTGTCCATCTAAAACTCCCATTATGCCTAATTTGTTTAATCCTGGGAAAATCCCCAATCTTGCTTCAGCATAAACCACATAAGAAGTCATGAAGAAAGATTTAGTCTGTCTGACCCTTGTGAGCTGATCATGTATGGCATCAGAAACAATCATTGACCAATCAAACTGGTAATCACCTTGAAAGATTACTTGAATAAAATGAAACATCCATTCCTTGAAGTGGAAGGCATTCCTCTTCCCAAACACTCTGGATAGCATTAATATCAAATATGATATCTCCTTCTTGAAATCTGCCCTCTTTGGCTGGTCTGCAAGCTTGCTTAAAGATTTCTTCTCTGTGCTTAACCACTTTTTGTTTAAATGAGACTTATTAGAGTCTTTATGCTTGCTATATTTCTCCAATGCCTCTGCTTCAGTTAACTGCACCAAGTTCTTGGGATCAGGAACATTAAATATGCTTTGGAACATTTGCGGAGTAAGATCTATAATCACATTATTTTGTGAATCCATGCATAATCTTGTAGCAGGATTGTAAGTACTGGCCACTATCAATATGAACTCCGAACACTGAACTGATAAAGGAAACACAGTGATATGTGTAAGACCGGAGTCAACAATCCTTTGTGTTCTCCCTGTCATGTTTGCCCATTCTACAAAGGTCTCTTTATGTAATTCTTCAAATCTATACTGGCCCAGATTAGTATCCGTGATATCTGACAAGTCTGATTCCACCTTGCTCACTTTCACCATCGGATTCCTATGATCATACCTCAATGTATAAGGTAGTTGTTCTGGTTTCACCTTCTTTATTTTTGGTGTTGTCTTTGATGTTCTAGCCAGTTGATTCCTTCGAGCAGCCTCTCCTGACATTCCTGACATCTCTCAATTCTCCTGCAAGAAAACCTCTAATTAGATCTTTAGATATCATCATAAAACATGCTTTTAAAACATACCTGTTACACATATACCGAAGTTGGAACCAGACAGAAGCTCAAAACAATCTCTTTTACAAAACTGGCGGACTCGGAGCAAAAACCGATATAGAAACTTCACCTAATAACAAACGGGCTCGGGGTCGGAGTCGGGGAGATTATTGTAACCAGGATCGGAATGAAAAATGGATTTGGTTTTCTTTGAATTCTCATTTTTTTTATATTCTATTTCCACTCCGCCTCCGCCTCCGATTTGGTCATTGTTACTTTGTAGAAAGACTTTCCCATTATATGTGGAGCTAGAAACAGGATGAGAATGGAATAGATAACCTTCATAAACAAAATTCTTAAGTTCAAGATCAGTTCCGATCCCGCCTCTGCCAGTTATCATATTCTTCAAAGAAACCTTTTAAAACTCAGAATCGGAAACGGGATAAAAATGGAATCGATAACCTCATAAAACAAAACTCTTAGGTCCATAATCCATTGTAATCCCACCTCCGCCTATGCTAATCATGATGTCATCAAATACTTTATTCATTTTCAACACAATTTCATGATTACGACCTAGGTCGTTATAAAATGGCAAAGGAGCTTATAAACTCTACCCTCATATGACCGTTGGGAACAATTGCATTTTAGGGCCATTTATTTAAATCTTATTAAAGTAATTACAGAGACCAATGAAACCCTAATCTAACAAACCCGATAAAAACTAGGGCACGGGTTTAAACCCCGTGATTCTACCAGATGACGAGACCCTAATTTAAACAATAAATCTAATCTACCCTAACTCACTGTAAAATCTCTAATCTACCTCACTGTAGATTCTTATCTAACAAACGCCATTAAAAACCTTTAATCTAATCTAATCTACTGCAAACCAAAAACAAACACGATGCAATCATGATTAAGATTTAAAAGCGACAGTGCCCTAAAAATAGAAAGAAATGACACGATAAAACAAGAAAACAAAGATTTAAAGTAAAACAAATAAGACAAAACAAGAACCTGCTCATTCAATCACATCAATGATCATATATTTTCTTTAAAACACAATGATTGAACACGTGAGTAGATATAAAGCAAAACACAACGAACAACAAAGATAAAAGACCTACCTCAAACGTGAACAAACCCAAGCTAACTTTCTAAATCAATTCGCACACAATATCCCTTCTCTATCTCGATCAATTTGCTCAAACGAACTCCGCTATTGCTCTTCGCGCTCTTAGACTTGTAATAATAACAATAATGATTGGCTTTAACCCTTAATAAAGGTAAATATGTGAATTTCTACCTACACCAGAAACCACCATTAATGCATTAAAACGCAGTAAAGGTGGAGTTACAACTGTAAGAGAACGAACATTGGTCTACAGTGCAACTTCAGTCAAAAAGTCAATGACAAAAATGGCAAGGAGGGAACTAAAATGGAAATGGAATCTCAAATTCATAAAATTCCCAAACTCAATTCCCATTCCGGTTCCGATTCGGTCAACTAAAAAACAAAAACAAAAGTAAAAACAAAAAGTAAACCAAAAAGACCAACCTAATAAAACAAAACACAAAAACCGAGACAAAGCAAAAATAAAAATAGCGGAGGCGGGATCAGAATAGATTGTGATTTTGCAAATTTTCATAACAACCATCCCAATTCCTACTCTAGCTCCACTTTCGCTAAAGACCAAAACAAAGACAAAAGAAAAGACTATCGGGATGGAACCAAAAACAAGCCTCAAAGAAATTTTGGAACCCGATTCAATTTCGGTTCTGATTCCGACAGACTCAAAAAACAAAATGAAAGATAAAGGAAAACAAGGGGGACCCATTTTGACCAAGGCAAAAGATGGGGTGGTTATGCAAGGCATAACATGCCCGATGATACATCTTATTATATAGCTTTCATCGGAAGGTTTCATCGGATTTTGCAATCAAATGAGTTAGTGAGGTGTTAAGAAATTTCTTATAACATCTTCTTCATAATCCATTTCATGGGTAATCATAGCTCTAGTGAGAAGGTTTTTATTTATAAAATTAATATGAGACCCTTTCTCCTCATGAATTCAATGAATACCTCATCTTCAAATAGTTATGCAACTCTTCAAGAGTGTCAGACCCTATGGATAGCTCCTCACATTCAGTTAATTCAGGGAGGAATGTCCCCTTTATCTGTCTTTTCATAACATCCTACTCCATCCATAACTATTGCCAAATAAATTCTAAAAATGCAATTCAAATAGAAAAAAAATTAGGTAAAACATGTGGGGCTTGAGAACACCCATAGACCCTTGTTACTATTTTTTTTCTAAGAAGAACCAAACACCAAAATTGTGAGTGTGTCCTTGCTCTGGCTTCAATGCTAAAGGTCTTAATACTTGCATGATTTTATTAGGAAATCTTGGTGATATATGACCAAGATTGGCCATGACCTTTATTATGAAATCATCATGAAATATTATATAATACATATTTTTTACATCTACTATCCCAGATGTAACACCAGTTTTGTATAAGCAACCTATTCCCTTCCTTATCAGTCATTCCCAAACACATTATTTTAGTCCATATCTTTCTATTTTGGTACAATATTAAATAAAACAACAAAGAGTTTTTCCTGATAGTGATGGGATCTAAGTTCTCTCTTACTTGCACAAATCCCTCATGTAGCCCTTTCTCAATTTGAACAAAAAATTCATACTCAATGTTCACTTCAAGATTTTGTATCTTCATTGCCATAATCATGAGATAGTTTTGCATGCTCTCTTCAACATCTATTCCAAGCACTTAACACAAAGAAAAATAAGTTCTTTTGAAATATACTTGGAAATATTCTATGGAAAATGAATCAATTTGGGAGGGGGAGATAGGTATCCTCCTATTGTTTATACCCCTTTTCATATATAAAAGAATTTCATCACTCCTATAATTTTTTCTCAATCTCCTTTAATCCTCCCCACTTCTGTCCAAGTCAATCTTAGTGATAGCTTGCTTGTTTAACATAAAACACAATAATTTCTTCTTTAGTTAACACCACTAATGGTGAACCATCTAGCATTCAGCTTATATTCCTAGTAGTCGGGTGATAATATTATTGTGTAATTAATTTAATAAACTCAACATCTATGAAGACATTCGGGGCTATCAATTTGGCCAAATCTAAGGTCCAAGGATTCAAAACTGGAATCTTGTCATCCCTTTTTTCATAGAAGTGCCAAAAAAAATCCCAACTTGAGATAGGGATAACTGGGTCTCTACATCCATGGGCTGTATCTTTAAACACATTTTTGAATCTTTTATCTATAGAATTAGGTAACACATCTAAAATGGATTGTTGTAGGGACCTCTTCTTTGGTTTAGAAACTGTGGACTCTTCCTTTTTACTCTCAAGTTGACTTCTTTTGGGTGCATGATGAAGAATTCACTCCTACTTGACTTCTTTAAGTGTCTACTTGTATGAGAAAATTCAGTTTGTATACACTTACTACAGAGGTTTTTTGTGAACTTACTCGATGAAATAATAGCTATAGAATCTTCCCCCTTGAACTCCCTTTCCTTCGATATGTTGATCTATGTGAATTATTGCAAAAATTTCATCGAGTCCCAAGTACTATTTTTTTTTGTGCTCAATCACCTCACTATTAAAGTTAATTTTCTCAAAATATTTCATAATCTATCCATATTTGGAGTTTGAATACATGCCTTTTATCTTGGGAAATCAAATGGTTCATGTTTGGAGGTGTAATCATTACAACTGACAATTTAAATGCTTTGAAATCTTGTACTGTAGTACCTCTCTATCATATCAATATTGTTGTGGGGTAGTAGTATCGCCACCCCACACACACCCCTTTGGACTCCCGTGAGATGACAGGTTAATTGTAGTGGTTGAGTGATTATTCACTGCCATACCGATTTGCCATATCAAGACTATTGTGGGGTAGTAGTATGGTAGGTTTAGTAGCATTGCCACCCCGCACAGAACCCTTTGGACTCCTATGAGATAGTGGGTTAATTCTAGCAATTGAGTGATTGTTCACTGCCATACCGCAATGTCACTGTTTACCCCTTGCGGGGTTGTAGTTTACTTTAGTTGTTAACATGTTCTCACCGCCACCCAACACTATTCATATTTGGTTGCCATGGTATTGTGGTAAGAATTTTTACATTGACTATATGTCCCTCCATCCCATGCATACCTCTATTGACTACTATGGTAGTGTGGTATTAGATTTTATTATGAATGCAGTATTTTAGATATCATTTTATTGAAAATATTAAACAATTTTATAATTTTGCAATCTCTCAGTTTTAGTTTTCAATGTCAGTCAGACCTAACAGATCATTTATTTGTTTGGAATGAGGAGGCTTAGTTCACCTACTATTAAGATATCTATATGTATTATTAAATCACAAATGTTCATTACATGTTTGCATCTAGAAAAAATATAACATACAAGAAATTATATTCTAATTTTCAACAAAAGTAAGAAAACTAAGAAGAATGATTGAACCTAACTTTAAATGCACTTCTTGAATAAAAAATTAACATCTCAGGTTTTGTATACAATATACCAATAGAATAATGATGATTACATTTAGAAATGTATCAGTAAAACAACAATGAATAAACATACCTATGCTCAGATCTTTATTAAATTCAATATAAAATTACACCATACATATAACCAAAGTTTAGGTGACAAGCTATCTCTTAAGGTGACGAAAAATCATCATAATCATCTACATTGATAGAAATATCATAATCCTGATCATTCATGTCTGGATCTTCTTGATTTTATTCCTCATCCTCATCTATGATATGTAATGCATTCTCTCTCCCAATATCTTCATTTCTAATAAAAACATCTTCTTCAAACACTCCATCATCGTCTTCATCCACTTCTTTGAATGTTTCTTGTAAATTAACATATTGCCCATCAAGCATCATATCAATAACTTCCATGAATTTTTGTTTTGAATGAGACTCTATTTGAATGAAATTCGACCATCCTGGGTTTCTTATATCATAAATTATAAATGATTGGTTAATTTGAAAAGGGGAAACATACAACTCATCCATCTTTGATAAAAATTGTCTTGTATTTGTGCATAAAAATCCATACTCATCAAATTATATTGTGGATGGTCAAATACACTTAAATTTTAATAATATAGGACTATTTTCACCATATTCCACTTGAAAAAATTTCTTGGATGAATCCAACATTAAATTTCTTCTCAGTTTTGTGAAGAAATTCAACACTAACAACACAATCACAATTTTTCTTTCCTATGTCTTTTTCTTCCACTCTTAAATGAATACCATAGGCCCACATTCCATTGAAACACATAGCCCATAAATGTGGAGATTGTAAAATCTCACTTTCCTCTATTGTTATATCTTGAACTTCTTCTTTTGCATCATTGATTGCATTAGCAATCCATTCTTCAAATTTTGGAAAAGAATCACCTCCAATCAAATCAACATGATGTTTGCACTTTTGAGGTCAATGTTGCATCCAAGTTTGATTGTCTTCTTCATATTTTTTACATAGAATATTAATGTACAAATAGTAAGATTAGTAATATAAATGTATAAATGCAATTGAGTAAGTTAATTATTGTGTAATTTTTTTTACCTGTGCCACTTATCGAACAAAGATGTGTTTTGAAGAATATAGGCATGTATCACACTTCCTTCTTGATGTGATAGCTTGAAGCGAAATCCATTGCCTTCTAATACTTCACTTGTAACTCTCTCATGTTCGTCATCATCCCATACATGTTGATTGAAATTTTTAAAATCCTTCATATATTTCATGCAAAATTCCATGGCCTCTTGCATTGAATATCCCTCAAACATGCTACCTTGTAGTTTTTCCCTAGTACGAACATTTTTTTTCAAAATCTTCATATATCATTCTATATGATACATCTATCTCATTCTTATTGGGCCACAATGCTCTAGTTCATATTCTAGATGTATCAAAAGATGCATAGAAATGTTAAAGATTGTTGGTAGAAATTCCTATTCCAATAGACAAAGGACTTCAACAACCTCCTCCCTCAAACTATCAAAGTTCAAAGGATCTAATACATGTAAACTCATTCTATTTAATATTAGTCCCAACCTTATAACTGCCAATCTTGGCCCCTTTGCCAAACTTGATATATTTACCACAATAGGTAAAATATTCTCCATTATGACATGATAGTCATGGGTCTTGAGGCCTCTTAAGCCATTAATGTAAGTTTGGATTCTAATACTAATACTTACATATCTAGTGGGAAAGCAAGTCTGAGACATCAACTATAAGAATTGTGCACATTGTTCCTTTGTCCAGACATAAGGAGCACTAGGTTTTTTATATTTTTCATCCATATTTTTCAACCAAAAGATTTTGATGAATCTTTAGTTGTCGAAAGTTTTCACGTGGTGATATAGTATCAAAAGCACCAAAAAGAGTTTTTATAATAACATAGGCTATATTATTATCAGTATATGTAAAGTCAACAATATGCCTAATGGATATATCCTTAAAGTATGACAACTTATAGAGTATGTACAAAGTTTTTACATCTCTTTCATTACATGGATCATATCTATTACCATAAATCCCATCATTTTCAATAAATGACATTCTTGTTTGTCCATTCTCAACAATGTAATCACCTATTATTAGCAATGGTGCTTCATGATTCTCTTCTTGACCATTGAACTGTGTTTTTTGTTGAAAACATAGATGATCCATTTTAAGGTAATTATGATGTCCAAAATAAATAAACTTATGCAAACTTCTTGAGTGCCTCACAAAATACTTAAAGTTGCAAGCAGGACATCCATGGTATCCATGAACAATGAGACTAGACAATGTGTCATATGCAAGAAGATCATAAATTGTAAACAGTAAGGAATCTCTTAAAGTGAATTTGATTAAATGAACATCCCTTAAAGATTGAATTGCTTCAATTAATTTCCAAAATTCTATTAGATCATCATATAATGGCTCTAGATAAGTCTCCATTGTATCTAAATTCACACTTTTATTTCTCGATATAATCAATTAGCATTAAGAAAAATGGTTTAGTTGATAACCATGGAGGCAAGTTATAATTTATTAAAAACATTTGCCAAGTTGAATATTTAGTACTTTGAGTTGAGAATGGGTTCACCCCATCTAGATCCAAACCCAACCTTATATTATGAGGATCTTGAGAAAAAATAGGCCATCTATTATCAAATTCCATCCACATCTTAGAATCAGGCACATGTCATTGTTTTCCATCAGTGCTCTTATTTTGGGAATGCCATTGCATCAGTTCAACAATGTCTCTGCACCTATACATTTAGAGTAATCGTGGGATTACCAGAAAGTGGCAAAGAACCTTTCTAGGAACCACAACTGATTTCAACCCTTGTTTATACCTTACTTCATGAAATTTTAGACATTCACTCTCACTTACAAGATTCTTGTGAAATAATACACAACCATTTACACGTGTGGATGTTTTCATACCCTAAGCCTACCTTAGTGATTTTATTTTTACATTGAATTTTCTTTGTTTGAAATATGGAGTCATGTGGTAAAAACTAACTTAATAATGCCAATAACTGATCTACACTCTCATTTATCCAACCAAACACCACTTCTAAGTTAAGAATTTGAAGGATTGTTGTCAAACATTTTAACTTGGAATTAACATACATAGGCTTTAAATAATCCACCATCAACTTGGCCCAATCATCATTTATAACCTCATTCAAAATTCTATCAAATTCAAACCCTTCATCTAACATTGCTGAATCTTCATCTATGTTTGGTGCCACTTCATCTATGTTTGTTGCCTCTTCATCTCTCACACTTTATAATTCTATCATATCTTCATAATAATTGTAATCCCAAGGGCTTATACCACTATGTCCGTATCTTATCATTGCTACAAGAATGGAAAGAGGAACGAAAGTGTTGTCATTGATGTCAACTGGTCAGTTGGTTATCTACTAGTTGTTGTTGACTGTATATGTTGAGGATATTGAGAAAATTGCATAAAGAGAAGATTGCAGGTTGTTAGCTATTGAGGATTTTTATCTGGTACTTGTGAACTATGTTTTTCTATGTTTTGGATCAGGTCCAAAAGAATTGTTGTTGGTCTGGATTTCTCTTTATGGTTCAAGAGTTGTGTTTCCCTAGTTCTATTGAAGATGGTTTTTATATTTGGAAGCATCGAGTTTAATTGATCTATGTGTTCTACACTGGTTTGGTCGAATATGTGTCAAGCACTACATTCAAAGTTGATGAAGCATTTTGGATCTATTATGGGTCCTGGTGAAGTGTGTGTTTGGGTCACCCTCATTATAATTCCACCCTAGGATGTTTGGTGTCAACCTAATTTGAATTTGAATTTGGATGGCTGACTTTGTATCTTTTCAAAGTTGGAGATGGTATAAATATATAATGTGCTAGCAATGAAAAGTGTACATAAGAAAATAAGAAAGATAAGTGAAAGAGAAGACATGAATTTGATGATATTCTGAAAGTGTGTGAGTTATGTGTGTGGTTGATCAATGTGAAGCTTAACACTGAGTTTCTAGATGTAGTGAGAAGAAGGTGAACTCTATCATTTATGCAAGTGGATCAGTGATTGTGGTGGAATCCTTTGTTGAATTGGGATTTTTGTCTCTCTGTAACAAGTATTATTTGTATCTCTATGGCAGTGAGCCATCTAGGTTGTAGCCCTATGGATAGTGAGTCTAGATAGTGAGTCCTTATTCTAGGTAGTGAGCCTTTTTGTAATCGGTTTTGATATTCTCTATAAAGTATGTTAATAATCCTCACAGTGGTTTTTCCATGTAAATATAGTGTTATTGTGTTTGTGCATTGGAATTTGATGGTTAATCACTTAATCAGTTTATATTTTAGTTCTAGTAATTGAATTTAATGTTTAAATTTGTGACAACTGATTCACCCCCCTCTCAGTTGTCCTATCCAACAATCATATGTTGATAAATCAGATTTATTTTTCTCACCTTTCCACCAAGACAGTTATTACATTGACATGGATATTTGTCTATGTTCCTCTCATCAAATGCATGGTATTGATCCGTAGTCAACCTTTTACGTTGATTCATCTGTAATGTTCTACACATAGCAACAAAAAAATGTAGACTAAGAGACAAAAACTATATTTTTTTAATTGAAAGGCATTTCCATAGCAATAGAGTTATAGAGAGAAAACAAAATAGACAGTTTAACTAATGAATTGAAAAAAATAGATTTTGGTAGTTTATATTCAAATTGTTGATTACATTGCATTGCACATCTTTCAAACTCAAAGAATTACTTCACATTGTATAACTAATAACTAGATGCTGATAGATGATAAAATCTCAATTACAATACAGTTTTTACAAAGTCAACCTAAGTAGTTATGCAATTAATTCACATTGCATAACTAATAACTAAGAGAAACTTCCAATTGCATTTTATTTTCATGTCATTCCTTGAGACCACATTTCTTTGAGGCATTTTTTCAAATAGTTCACTACCTTGTATATGCTACCATTTTTTTAATACATACCTACCAAGAATTTTATCAAATAGTTCATTGCCTTGTTGCTATAGATAAAAGCCTAAAACAAGTTCTTTCAAACAAGCTACAAATGTTTGGAAAAAATATATCAAAGCATAATAGTAAGAAATAGCATAGACAAGGCAGTGAACTAGATGAGAAAATGCCTCAAAGAAATGTGGTCTCATGGTGATGGAATGCCATGATAATCCATAAAAAATTGCTTGTCATGGAATTCCTCATGGAATTCCATCACCATGAGACCACATTTCTTTTGAGGCATTTTTAAAAAATTCCATTGCCTTGTCTATTCTACCACATTTTTCATACATGTCTACCAAAGCATATTATCAAACAATTCATTGTCTTGTTGCTATGGCTAAAAGCCTAAAACATGCGATTTCAAAACAACTATGGATGCTTGGAAAAAATATATCAAAGTATAATAGTAAGCAACAAAATATGATCTCATGGGTTTTTTTGGCATGAAAATCAGCGTGTTATTATTTGCAAGTTTTAAATGCATTTTTTTGGTAATTTGACTATTTGAAATGGGGAAAATCAATGTGGTTAGTTTTGTGCATTTTTAATTGTAGGATTCTCACAATTAGTGAAAAAGGTAGTGTTGATGAAGGAAGGGAAAAGATGCTTAGAGTCTTTGAATTATACCCGTATTGTGCAATGAAATTGAATCATTTAGCAAACCATTTTTTCTTCACAGGGCAACATTTTCTTTTGGAACAGTTGAATTAGACAACTCTTGTTTCAACTGACCACCTTCTCATAAAATATCATTCATATTACAATCTTGAATGATCTTATCATAGTAAAGGCGATTATGACACCATTAGCTGCTACTTCATGGCATCAGGCAAGGAAAGCCAGAGGCCATAAGATTTTGTGGACAGGTTCAATTGAAGTTGGTAGATCTTAAGGGCTCTCTCAAATTTTGAAAAGGTTCTAGAGGTCCACCCTGAGAATTGTGAGAGCTTAAAAGATGTAGGCTATATATATGCTCAACAAGGGCAAGCATAGAAGGCTTTGGAAATTTTAAGAAAGGAAACTCACATAGATCCACATGACACCCATGCATTTTTTTGGTGTGAATAAATGTCTTGTACCTAGTTATTTCACTTACTAGGTAATTAGTGGACATATTCACATGTTAAGTTTACTTAGGTTGTAAGATTCTTTCTAGAAGGTGTTTGTTTTTAGTAGTTGTTATCTTATATTTTGACAACTAACACATGTGACCTAGGTAGTTGTGACTAGTTGTCTCATTTCATATGATTAAGACACTTGTCATAATATTACATCTTAGGTCTCACCTTAGCTAGATAACCAATGGGTCTCTACTACATTTTTACATTGATTCCTTTTGCATTCATTGATAGGAATACAATTTATTCTTTTCATATTGATCTTCTGAGTATTTTGTGCTTTCCATAAGCCTTTAGATCTTGGGTGGCTATCTCCATATCCAAATCTTACATGGTATCAGAGCAAGTTGAGTGCCTTTGGTTAGTCTTTTGGGAGATCTTGAGTGAAATCTTGTATTTTATTGAAGCATTGAGTATTCTCTTCTCTTGCATCTTTAGATGATCTAGAGAATCAAAAAGGTGTGATAGACATACCTAATTCTGGGGGTTCCATTTTTGGCTTTATATTGTAGGTGCATTTTGGGAGCTTGTTGCATTAGATTTGATCTCACGATTATGTTTGGAGCATTCGAGGAAGTAAATTTTTCCTTTTGTGTCATCCCAGTTGGACATTAAAGGCCAAATCTATAAGGGTTTGAATATTGAAGGTGGTTGCTAGATCTAGGAGATAGCCATATTTTCAAAGCATTTTCAGCCAAAAAGGACATCGCCATACTGTCCAGAAGGGCCAAAAACCCCTAAATCGATTGCCAAATCATCAAATTTTGACAAAGTTGTCCATTGAGGAAAAACAATTTGTTGGCCAAGCCATACGACCCAACCATTATTGTGTCAGTACAATTTTGTTTTCTCTAAAAAATATATTTTTCTGTGAATTATATTCTTTTTAAAAAAAATCATTTTTTAATATTTTATTCATAGTTTTTATATTGTGTAAGGTTTTATTTTAAAATAAATAAAAAAAGGCAAAAAGAGGTTATGCATACCTGCTACGTAGGCATACCTACATAGTAGGGTACAATAGTACCCTCTACCATGTGGCAGGCAAGCATAAGCCACCATGACCCCCACACTATATCAAGTGTCGTCATTTCAAAATCGATGGTCCATCAAAAATTATGGTGGCCTTTTAAACATGAGAAGAATATTCCATGGGGAATATTCCTAATGAATATTTCGACATAGATTATGCAACTAATAACATATTCCATCCATGTCAAGAGAATATTTCGGTGAGGTCCTACGACGACGGTGATGACCTCCTGGTCATCAAATTTAACCTCCTGGAATGTATGACAACTGAATGACCATCAAATTTATGTTTAGTACTTGCTGAAGTCAGCACAATTTTGAAGATTTTTGACCCCTCTCCATTGGCCTTTTTGAATTTTCAGTTCATTTTCAAAGGCTCATATCTTGGTCATTCTGACTCCTTTTTTTGAGATTTTTTTTTGATTTGGGCTAACTTTTCATTCTCTATGCATTGGTGTAGATAGTTTCTAGTTTGATGTTTGAATTTTATAGAAAATTCAATTTTTGACAGGTGTTGCTAAGTTGTCACCATTTTTGGAACTTCAAGGGCTTTGTTCGGGCTCATATAGACTCCTTTTCAGGCGATTTTTTTAAAAAGTGCATAATTTTTTGAGAGCTTCACATTGGTGCCAATATTTTATATTTATTGTGAGCATAAATTTTACTTTCAACACATAGCCTTATTTGGCTCATTTTGGTAATTGTATTGCATAGATCACAGTTTGATCTTTTGCATGTTGATCACAGTTTGATCTTGACTTATTGTGGAAATTGTAAGCATTGAAATCAAAAGACCACTTACCTAATTATTGCAAGTGACAATTGTAACCACACTAAGTATAAAGTGCCAAATCATTTGCTTGGGGGTGTTCTTTGATTGAGTGAATTTGGGGGTGTTGTCTTGTTTTGTGTTCTTTGAGTTCTCTCTTGTGCTCTTCAAATCTCAGTCGTGGGTCATCCTAAGTTTCCTCTTTTAACTCCACATAACTATGCAAAATGGAAAATAAATGCATGAAGTAAACTAATGGAAAAAGGATTAATTCACTACATTGATGGATCCATTCCAGAATCAACTAATCCAACTCTAAAAAGTGAATGGCTCATTAAAAGTACTATGGCTTTTGGAACATTGAGGAAATATGTTTCTCCTGATCTTATCTTTCATATTAATAAGTGTAAATCAGCTAAAGAAGCTTGGGATAAACTTGCTCAATTGTATGGAAAATTTGATGAGATTAGGGGATAAAAACTTGATAGTGATCTCAAAAATTTAGATCCAAATAACCATTATACAATCCAAGACTATGTGACTAAGGCTAATGAACTAAGAGCACAACTCAAATATTATGGTATTGATAAGAAGGATGCACAGTTGGTCTTCAATTTATTGGAAAAGCTTCCTTCAGAATATGATGCTTTTGTTTCTATTTTTTAGACTCATCAATTGACATAAGGCCTTGCATATTTGTTGGATATCCAGATGGTGTCAAAGGGTATAGACTCTTAGATCTAGAGACACATGAGCTCTTCATTGAGAGGAGTGTTCACTTTGAGGAAATATCTCCTAGCTTGACCTTTAATCCTCCTCATCCTTCTTCCACAATGGAATCAGATGACAGTGACTCAGATGATTCTACCTCACCTCCTACTCGTAGGGTTTCACCTTCGTAGGCTTCTCATTATAAGGTTCAAGATTCTCATCCTTCATCTCCATCATCTTCACAACCTCATTGGGCTTGACAAATTATTGAGTCAACAGGTAATCTTGTTGGGGATCATACAAAAACTCGAAGGACTTGGTCACAACATGAACATATTCCACATTTCTACATTTCTATTGCTTCATATCTACAATCCTTTAAGGAGGCTTCAACCATTCCTAAATGGGATTCAACAATGGAGGAAGAGTATAGTTCCTTGATGAGGAATCACACATGGGACTTAGTTACTCTTCCTAAGGGGAGAAAAATATTTTCATGTAAGTGGATCTATCAAACCAAATATGCAACAGATGGAACTGTGGAAAAGTTCAAAGCATGACTTGTGGCTAAAGGTTTTTCACAGGTTCCTAGTATTGATTACATGAAAACCTTTGCTCCTGTTGCTAAGATGAACTCCATTCACTTGAATCTTTCCATTGTAGCAGCTCATGGATGGGTTGCCCATCAAATGGATGTGAAGAGTTCATTTCTTCATAGATATCTTGAAGAGGATATTTACATGGAGTGGTCACCAAGATTTATTCAGGATTCTTCTTTGGTTTTTAGGTTGAGGAAGTCTCTCTATGACCTCAAAAAGGCCCCTTGGGATTGGTATGCCAAGATGGACTCATTTTTTCTCTCGACAGGATTCTCCAGGTGCCACTCAGATTCAAATGTCTATATTTTATGATAGGATGACTCTCACTTGCTTCTTATTCTCTATGTTGATGACTTGATCATTACAAGGAATACATCATCCATCATTGGCAAGGTCAAATATTCTCTGCATGATAGGTTCGCTTTGACTGACTTGGGCCTCTTGCATTAGTTTCTCAAGATTGAGATCACACAATCCTCTTCTAGTATCTCTATTTCTCAGCCCAAGTATGGTCTTGATCTTCTAGCTCGGTTCCATATGTCTAATTGTAAGATTGCACCTACTCCTTTTCCGTCAGGAATCAAACTTGAGGCCAAGTGTTTCGCTCTACTCATTAATTCCACTTTGTATTGTCATCTTGTTGGGAGCCTCATATAATTGACTCACACATGCCCTGATATTTCATTTATGGTTGGCATGGTTTCACGCTTCATGCAAGAAACACATGAACTTCATTAAAAGCTGCCAAATGCATCTTGCATTACATATAGGGTGCACTACATTATGGGATTCACTATGCAACACGTACAAAACTCAACTTGGTTGGATATACAAATTTTGATTTGGTTGGTGATCTTGATGATTGTAAGTCCACTTTTGGCTATAGCTTTCATCTTGGTTTTGGCCCCATTTGTTGGAAAAGTAAGAAGCAACATCCTATTTCTCTCTCTTCGATTTAGGTCAAGTATCAAGGAGCTATTAATGCTACTATGTTAATGCTACTACTGAGGCTATTTGGCTTCAAAATATTCTGACCAAGTTTGGATTCACCATTCCATGGACCACAATCCTCCATTGTGACAATAAAAGTTCTATCTAAATCTCAAAAATCATGGTTAAACACTAGCAGGCCAAATACATTGAGATCCATATGCACTACATGAGGGAGCTAATACAAGAGCAAGCCATTGATTTGCAGTATTGTCCTACAACAGAGCAGGTTGCAGGTATCTTCACCAAACCTTTCACTAAGAGTACATATCACCATTTGCAAGCTCTCTTGGTGGTGCGACATGTTTCTTCGGGGGGCGGTCACTTGACCTTCTTCATTCTCTCTTTTGGGGGGAATTTTTCCTCACTCGAGGTTTTGTCCTCATTTTTTGAGTGCAGTTTCTTGTTTTGTTTCTCTCTTTTGGGAAGGAGTTTTTTCCCACTTGGGTTTCTCCTTTTCCTCATTTGTGAGGGATTGCATTTCATTTTTCCATGGGTACCTAACATGGCCTTGTAAACGAGACCCACCCTTGAGTCATTTGCATAATAATCTTCCCCCTAAGTTGCACTTAAGGGGGGTTTTGGTGTGAATAAATGTCTTGTACCTAGTTATTTCACTTACTAGGTAATTAGTGGACATATTCACATGTTAAGTTTACTTAGGTTGTAAGATTCTTTCTATAAGGTGTTAGTTTTCATTAGTTGTTATCTTATCTTTTGACAACTAACACATGTGACCTTAGTAGTTGTGACTAGTTGTCTCACGACATATGATTGAGGCACTTGTCATAATCTTATGACATCTTAGGTCTCACCTTGGCTATATAACCAAGGGGTCTCTACTACATTTGTACATTGATTCCTTTTGCATTCATTGATAGGAATATAGTTTATTCTTGTCATGTTGATCTTCTGGGTATGTTTTGCTTTCCATAAGCCTCTAGATCTTGGGTGGCTATCTCCATAGCCAAATCTTAAACATTTATCAAGATGGGTGAGTTATAAATATTGTTAGACCCCAGTGCAGCCTTAGATTCTCTTAAGATTGCAAAGTCTCTTCTAAAGAAGAGTAGAGAAGTACCAATTGAATTGTTAAAGAAAATTGGGGTTCTTCATTTTGCATGTGATGAACTAGATTTATCTCAAGAAACTTTTATGGAGGCATTAGGAAACGATGTTCTGCCTCTACATAAATCTCTATGGTCAGGTTTGTGAATTTTTTACTTGTAGGATTCTCATAGTTATTGAAAAAGGTAGTGTTATGAAGGAATGGAAAATATGTGTAGAGCCTTTGAATTATACTCATACTTTGCAATGACATTGAATCATTAAGAAAACCATTTTTTCTTCATAGGGTAGCATTTTCTTGTGGAACAATTGTCTGAGATAGGTCTTGTTTCAATTGACCACCCTCTCATGAAATATCATTCATATTATAATCTTGCTCGATATTATCATAGTAAAGGTGATTATGACACCATTGGCTACTACTACATGGAATTTGTTAAGGAAAGCCATGTTATGCCTTGCATACACGCCCCAAATTTTGCTTGGAAAAGTCGACCCCCTTTGTTTTCTTTTGTTTCATTGTTTGTTTTTGTCGTGTTTGCGCTTTGTAATTTTTGTTTTCATCCTTTCTCATGCCTTGTTTGTTGCTTGTCGTCATTTTTTTTTTTGGGATTGGGTCATGGGTTGGAATCGAAACTTGACACCTTTCGAGATTTCAAGTTCTGGTTTCGCCTTGACTCCGATCCCCATTTTGCCTTTGGGTGTCATTCGGGTTCTTATTTCTTGTCTGGTCCCGTCTCGTCCATGTCTTGTTCTCCAACTTGTTTTTTCTTCGTCTCATCTTTTGTTGTTGCATTGTCCATTTGTATTTGGTTTTTGTCATTTTCGTTTTCTTGTTTCCACCTGTCTTTGTCCTATCCTTTTTGGTCGTCTTTTCATCGTGCTCGGTTCTTGCATCGTTTGTTTTTGGTTTCGTGTTTCATTTTTTTTTTTTGGGATTTCATCTTTGTTTGTCGCGTCATTTCACCTTAGAGTCAATTTGAAAATTAAAAATATAAAACTTGAAAACTAAAATAAAATTAAAATTCAAAAATACAAAAATTTTAGAAATTTGAAAAAAATAAAATATAGATTCAAATTTTAAATAAGTGTAAAATTAAGTATTTAAATAAATCTTTTTATTTTGAAGAAAAAGATTTAAAGGCTAATAAATAAAATTAAAGCATGAAAATAAATCTTTTAAAATTTTAAAAGATTTTAAAGTACATAAAAATTTAAAATGGAAATATTTAGAACAAATTTGAAAAAAATAAAATTAGAAAGGCAAAGGTGCAAGGAATTAGGAAAACATTGGAAATAAAATAATAAAGTTCGTTGAAAAATATCCTGACCCCGCCAAGTGATAGGAATTTAAAAAAAAGGATATGCAAAATGTGCGGAATCGGGAAAGAAGTTGAAATAGGTAAAATAAGAAAATGTCCAAGTTCTAAAATAATTCCGCCCCCGCAACATCAACGGACCCAGAATAAATTGGGTCCAAGCACAAAAGAAAATATTTTGGTTCTAAATTCATTCCGCCCTCGCACCAGAGTGGTCCCGCTCCCACACTTGACCTACTTTTGTCCCGCCTCCGCAACATCATCGAACCCATAAAGGATTTTGATCTGGGCACAAAAGTAAAATATCCACTTTCAGTTCCACCATATAATGGGTTCTGCTTCTGCCTCAAATGAAATGTGATCTCATGGACATCATAACTGGTGAATATGCACAAAGTAGATTTGTTTTGAAAAGGCAAAAATGGTGAAACAAAGGTGCAAGGCTGTGAACCATTTGACAAATTCCTCAAAGAAATGATCTCTTGGGACACCATAATTGTTGGATATGCTTAAAGAGGATTCGATGAAGAGGCTCTAAAAATAGAGCTTCCAAACAAATGCATTTTGTGGATTTCTGCCCAAAGTGAGAGAAGGCTTTAGAAACTTTCAAACAAATGCATTTCGCAGGATTTGTATAAAACATTTCTCTATATTAATGAAAGCTCTTTGGCAAAAATGCATCGAAGAAATGTGGAAGCATGGACATGACAATAGTGAAAATTGTTTCACAGAATGCCTTGAAGAAACATCGTATCATGGAGAGAAAACAAATGGTTCTAATCTGCCTTGGTAAATATGCAAAAGAAAAAATGTGGAGGTTTAGACAAGACATGCAGACTGTTTGACAGAATTCCTCTAAAGAGATGTCATCTCAATGAATTGTCATTTCATGGAATGTGTGATTGTAGGAGCTACACAAAATAAATTTGGTGAATAGACTTTAAAAGAACCTTTAAGAAGATGTAATCAACTGGTCTACAAGCCGAAACCCTTGCCTTTGCTAGTGTTCTCTTTGTTGCCCGTGTAGAAAAACGTTGTGCTCCATTTGAAAAAATGCCTCAAAGATCTCATGGAGCAGAATGATTGCAAGAAATGCGCACCTTAGTTGTAGGATCTGCACAAAGAGAAATACATTGTTGAAAAGGATTTATAATATTTTAGCAGATGTGGAAGCATACACAAGGCATGAGCATGTGGACTATTTTCCCGATATCCTCTAGGGAAACATGATTTCATGGGATGTCGTAATTGCAAGATATGCATGAAATAGATCTATTCACAAAAATTTTCATGAACATTCGAGCAAATTCTATTGGCGGTTTCTAAAATCCAAAATCCATGGCCTTAGACACCACCATCCTCCATGCTTGTGCGGAAATGAGAGCTTTGGAAGAGTTTTTGACATCCATCGATGCACAGAAGATAGAGGGGGTCTATGAAATGTTGCAGCCGCAAATGCCTTAGTAAGCATTCATGCAAAATGTGAATAACAAGAAAACGTTCAAGGAAAATGTGAAATTCCAGACATGACTTGTATACTATTTGATCAAATGCCTCTGGTGAGATATCATTCCATGGTCAAAGAGAGAAGGGAAGCACACAAAGAATGTAAACTATTTCAAAGAAGGCTTAAAGAATGCCATCTCTTGGTATGTAGTGTTTGAGAGATGTGCATAAAATGGATTTTATGAAAAGGCTTTTAAAAATTTGATGGCAATGCAATCGATTGGGTGATATATGTTTTGTATTCAAATGAAATGGGTTGGCATATGCAAAATATGGAAGCATAGATGCCTTGCATGTTACATATTTGACAAAATACTTCAAAGAAATCCCATCTTGTGGAATTTGATGGAAGCAAAGAACAGGACATCGACGCCCATGGAAGCCTCGACAAGGTTGAATGAATTGTTTTACAAAATGCCTCTGAGAAATGTAGTCTCATAGAATGCTTTTAATGAGGGATTGCCTGAAACTGGTTTTGCAAAGGCTTTTGAAACGTTCAAAGCCAAATTTTACAACCTCTTTCAGCATCCTCCTTGATGCAGAATAGACACAAAAGGTGGAAGCATGTACAATGCATCTTTCAACTATTTGTTACGATACCTCTATAGAAGTTGATCTTATGGAATTCTCATGAGTTTCAATTCAAAATTTGACGTTTTTACTTAGATTCTACATTTTGATCTATTGACTTATTTGCACATTAAGTATGGAGGAGGTAATTAATGGTGTTCTTTTGTGATTTTCAAGTATTATTCAGAGATGTGGTCACATGGCAACAGGATTACGAAGGCGAACAAGATGTTATTTTAGTGTTTTTTTGTTTAGAGTAACATTAAATTAAAAAGGGGATTTTATTATTATTTCAATTATGGAATTTAAAGGTTCATTATAATTAATCTTAATTGAAATAATTTGATATTGATTAATTTTGGCAAATTCGGTTTCATGAATTAATTAATGCACGCTCATATTTTGCAGTTTCTTGTGAAGGGTTGGAATAGATTTTATTTAATAAGATTGGTAAAGATGTGTAAAGGAAAGATTTGTTGAAATAATCAATCAACTGAAAGTGAACTGAAGAGTTGATGGGCCCATTGGAGTAATTCCCGGAGAGAGATATTTCTTTACATTATGCAAAAGAGGAACTCAAAGTTGAAACCGAAAGTTGTAGTTGTTAACTGAATCCAGACTAGAGGATGAAATTTCAATTGAAACTAATTGAGATCAAACAAAGAGCTGAAACATAAAGTTATCTTTCTGATTTAATTTCCTACACACAAAAGCTATAACTTTTTGATGTTTCAATTCTGGAGGGAATTATGTAATTTTGAGCTATTAATTGTAAAATCAAGCTCATTGTAAAGGGTTAGAGAGACTTAGGAGTTAGACACTTAGGAAAAGAAGGAGAAGTTTTACAAATTAATGATTTAAAGTTAGCAGTAGGATAGTTAATGGAGTTTTTTTTTTTCTGCAATTTTAGTTTTAGCTAGGGTTAACTCAAAGATATTGGTTTCTGTACACTGGTGATCTTTCCAAATTTGTAAATGTTGTTTATTTTTTTCATTGACAGTAGAAGCAACCAGACTTAAACTTGCTTTAACTTATGCTCTAGAATGATATTTGTTTGGTTTATTGTTCGATCTGGAATTCTTCAAGAAA
Source organism: Sequoiadendron giganteum (assembly GCA_007115665.2). Classification (NCBI taxonomy): domain Eukaryota; kingdom Viridiplantae; phylum Streptophyta; class Pinopsida; order Cupressales; family Cupressaceae; genus Sequoiadendron; species Sequoiadendron giganteum. Next base: position 488,908,817 of record CM021102.1, on the reverse strand, counting down.
TGAATTTTTATAATTTCTTTTGTTCAAATTATGATTTGTGATTTGTTGTTGAAGTTTGCACTGTGAATGAATGTTTAGCTTTGTATTAATTATGAGTTGGTTTGTTCTACAGTTTGGTTTTTAGAATTCCTTAAAGAGTAACATGTCTAGTTAACTGAATGAATCAACATCCTATTTTCTCTTGTGTTCCTGGTCTATCTTTTGCCTTTATTTTTATACCCCCTATTACAGTAGGTTTAGGTAGAAGTTTGATCCTACAACAATCAAGAAGCTCAATGACCAGCAGGCCCCTTGAACATTGCAACCTCATTGAACACTTATAAAAAACAACACAATTGAGAACCAACTACAGAGACCTTGGAAGATAGGTGGGTTTAGATTAGCTATCTTTTTCAGGAGAAATAGAGTAGAGATATTCTGTTTAAATGTTTCTGTGTCAATTTGGCCATCAACATAATTGGTGCTAGAAGGAGGGTCACTTGTGAAATTTTGGTTTGTCGTATGGGAGTGGGTTAGATCTTGGAAAACCCAACTCCGATGGATAGTCCTTTGTATATCCCTGGGATTATTCATGAAATTCCGCTTCACATGTTTAACACACTTCCTTTATTTTTTGATAATGGACAAAAGGATTCAACCCATTTGAAGATTTGTAAGGATTTATTAACTTTTCTCAGGGTTCAATAAGAAGATATCGCTTGTCAATTGTTCATCAAAACACTTCAAGGTGTAGGACAACAATGGTATGATAATATTTCCCCAAATACTATTTGTTCATGGATGGAGTTGGAAGTCTTATTCTTAGATCGATTTGATCCTTATGCATATATGTGAAGCCCATCACTTCAATTTGCAGCTGTGAAAAGAGCACCACATGAATCAATTATGCAGTTTAATCATAGGTTCCTTCTCATGTTTAAGTGAGTTGTAGATTCAAATTTGGTTATTAATAATTATGTGGTAAAAGAGCATTATTACTGGGGTCTGAATACTTTATTTGCATTAAGAATTAAATATTGTGGTGAAGTTACCACTATATGGGATGCATTTAGCAAAGCTCTCTTTCTGGCACAATTTGGACAAGATGTCAGAAACATGCATAATCAAAGTAAGAACTATAATGATCTTGTACTTGAAAACTACCATCCTTTGCATCTTTGCACTAGTTTACCCACAATGCCTACCCACATGAAAATTCAAGCTTTGTGAAATCCAATGACAGAAGTAAGTATTCTACATACCAATGAAGTTGTAACTATATTGTCTATTTTTGGTTATACTCCAACAGATAATCCATTACATCATAATGAAGTTGTAAGCGAAAGATTTGATGAGAAGATATATCATTTTGATGTTTTGTTTGATAAATAACATAAAATAGATTTAAATTTGAAGCATAATGGAAATATCAAGCTACAATTTGATTTTGCTAGAAATGTTAATACTAACGATGATATTGAGAGAAACGAGGTATTAACAAAAAATTGCTATCAAGAGAAGTCAACAACTAAAGAATATCCTTCCAATGCTTTGAATACCTCTTTTGAGCAGGCTGAGAATCAGTATGATGAAGGAACAAAAAAGTACGATTCATGTTGGCTAGATATCCCACGTATGCAAAATCAAGTAAAGAAAAAATTAGAAGAACTAGGAGATCTAAAGTTATCATAACTTGTTAGGCCAAAAGGATGTAGGATACATAGAAAAAATCAACATTTCCAAATGGATTGTCATGTTTTCCTTGGTAGGATGGAATTATACTTCAAACAATTGATTACTGTTGAAGGAATACTTATGGAAGATCCTTGGAGTACCTACCCACTCAATGAGGGAGATGAAACAATTAGTACACATGAAAATGGTAATGAATCCATTTGAAACAATGAGATTAACTACGAGAACATGATGAACTCCTCCCCATCATCTAGTGACCATGGTCCTTGCATCAAGATGGATTCAACAATTGATGAAGATTCTCTACCTTGTGCAGATCTGCTGAATATAGAGGATGAGTTTATGAATGCATTCATAGATTCTTTCATGATGGTAGACAAGTAAGAAACATCCTATGATGAGTTAACACAAGAAAACGGCTCTGCTGATTTGAACAATGAATAGATTGAAACTAAGAACAATGTTACTGCGAATGAGGTTGCAAATGGATCTCGTGGTGAAGGACACAAAGTTGAATGCCAAGTTGATTCTTCAAAAGAGAACGATCAAATGGATATTCAAGTTATCAAAGGGCTACCTGATAATAATTTAGATTAGATTTACCCTTGTTAGGAAAATAAATTGGATCTCAATGCTAATCAAAATATTGACATTGATGAAATTAGTTATTGGTTACAACAAGGAGTGAACAAATGGTGACTCCAAAGAATATCAAGAAGACTGTCAAGAGGTTTCTCTAAAGATCGAATCCCTTCAACATGATGAAGAGAATGAAATGAGGGAGTATTTTCTTGGTTTTGATTTTGTTTATTCAAATACGTTGTGTGAAGAAAGTCCTTGCTTACCATGCACTAATGAATTTGATCTTAACAATGATGAGTTTGACATTGATTTACACATTCTAGTTGATGATATGTGGAAACATGAATTGAATAAATGTTTTCCTAGATTTAATCCCGTTTAATCAAATGAGTTGTTCGAAGAAAATCCTAGTGTACCATGTACTAGTATTTCTATCACTAGTGGTGATTAGTTAAATACAAATTTTCAAATTCTCATGGGTAATATGTTTGAGGAGAGTGTTGGAAGCAAGGCATCTCGGGAAGAGGTGGGTTTACAGACCTTGCAAATTGATGACATGGATGATTTACTACTTAATTATTTTGGGGAGACCAAGAAAATCTTGGACTCCGTGTCTGAGATGAATACATAAATGTTAGTAAATGGATATTCAATCTGCAAAACGAATCTCACTTCAGGTGATCCATGTGGGAATCTTCTTTTTGGTTCACATTACGGGGTAAGTTGCTCTAATTTCTTGCTGTCTGAAAAGATCGTTGAGTCAGGTAAGGAAAATTTTGAACAAATTATTTTAAAGGTTGAGGAAGCTGATCCTTTAATTTGTGATGCAAGTATTTTAGAAAACATGATTGAAGTTGATAGTCCTAATGAAATTAAACATACTAGTTTTCTGTTCGAAACTAGTGTTGATTATGATAAAGATATGCATGAAATTTTTAAACCAAGTTTGATGTCTTGAATGCTAATGATACATTGCTAATGGATTTCCTTTATGTTGACATGCATGTATTGGAGTGAAATACAATAGTGTTTCATGAGTTGAGATCTCAAGAAGAGGAATTCATACAACACAAGTCTACACCAACAACTAAAGATCTTTTAAATTAGGTGGTGTCTTTTCATTACCCTCTGTGCTTTGATGATTTTCAGTTTGATTATGATGTTGGGGACAATAAAATGTGTTTGTGGGTAAATCATGACAAGGCTGAAAACCCACAACTATTAATATTTTAAACTTTATACCCTCAAAATGAAGTTATTGTGTATAAATTTTACATTTCTGAGTATAAGGATAAATTTTCCGGTTTAGAACTATACCTAGTAAGTTAATGTTTCTACACATAATGAAAAATCAGTCAAGTGGATGTACAATTTTTCATAGTTTTGTGTTTGTAAAGCTCAATTTTTTAGTTAGTTTAGGATTAGGATTGATTAGTGTTAGTTTTTTGGTTTAGTTAGTTTTCTTTTTGTTTTGTTTTCTGTTGTTTTTTTGGTTTGTTTTCTTTTGTTCTGCTATTTTTCTTTTGTCCCCTTGTTTTTGTTTTGTTTCTCTTTCGTTTTTGATCTTTTGTTGTTTTGTTTCTGGGTTTTTTTCTCTTTTGTTGTTTTGTTTGTTGTTTGTTGTTCTCTCTTTCTGTTTTGGATTTTTCTGGTTCATTGTGTCTATCTGTGTGTTCTTTTCTTCTGCTCTTCTCTTTTTTTTCTATTTATTTTCTTTCTATTGGGGGTTCCTCTTGTTGACAGTGAGAGTTGCGTTATTGTATGCAATTTATGCCGAAAGGTGAATCTGTTGAGAGTCCGCTATCTATATTTTCAAACATTTTATCAATCAGCAGCTTTGAAAGCTTTGATTTACCTTCATCCATTTCAAACTGGAGAATGTTAGCATGGATTAGGACTTGGTACATTACACAATTTTTGGGGAGTTTTTGAAAGTCCATCACGATTTGCACATCTTAAGAGATTCATTAGTTAGTTTACATTGGGTGGGGTAGCTCTATTCCAAGTGAAAAATCTAAAGGGTTACATTGCTTTCATGATGTCCATTGTGTTTCTCAAGCCACTACTTAGGATTCATTGCTTAAGGATTGAGAGAAACATGAAATTATAATTTGAACGAATAAACACCTGAGAAAAATAGGAAATAAAACAAATTTGATAATGAACTCAATCAGTGAGGGTGATTCGAGTATCTCTACCGAGGCTATAAAAACCTAGTTGGTAGTAGAGCGATGCTTAGAGAGAACCAAAGGTATCTTTGTTGGGGCTATAGATTCCTAGCTAGCAGCAGAGCCATGCCCGAGATATCATTGCACGTTAGAAATGTAACTCAAAACTACATAGCTTGGGTAGGGTCTATTCCACTAAGATCATGACAATGCTTATGGAGGGGAATCAATCATTTGCACACACAAACGGATTTCAGTTTCATCTCAGACCTTTGTTGTGTCTCAGTTTTTATTATGTTTGCAGTTCTTAGATTGCCTTGATGAGTGTAAACCATAGATTTTGGATATTTGAAGGGTTACGCATTTTAAAATCCTTAGATCATTTTCCTAGCCGAGTCACCTTTTGTTATGCCCTACATACACGCCCCAACTTTTTCTTGGAAAATTCGGAGACCCCCTTTGTTTTCTTCTATTTCGTTGTTTGTTTTTGTCATGTTTGTGCTTTATCGTTTTAATTTTCATCCTTTCTCATGCCTTGTTCATTGCTTGTTGTTGTTGTTTTGTCAGGATCATGTCGCGGGTTGGAATCACCACTTGACACCTTTTGAGATTTCAAAAATTGGTTCTGCACCGACTCTAATCCCCATTTCGCCTTCGTGTATCGTCCGAGTTTGCATTTGTTGTCTGGTTTGGTCTCATCACCGTCTTGTTTTTCGGACCATTTTTTCTTTGTCTCATCTTTCACTGTTGCTTCGCCTGTTTTTTTTGGTTGTTTGCATTTTGTCTTTGGTTTTTGTCATTTTTGTTTTCTTGTTTCTGCTTGTCTTCATCCCATCCTTTTTGGTCATCTTTTCGCTGTGCTCGATTCTTGCATTGTTTGTTTATGGTTTTGTGTTTTATTGTTTTTTTCGGGGTGTCATCTCTGTCTGTCATGTCGTTTTGCCTTAGAGTCAATTTGAAAATATATATTTTTTTAAAATTTTAAAATAAAAAAATTATAAAATTCAAAAATACAAAAAAAATAAAAATTTGAAAAAAATAAAAAATGATTCAAATTTTAAGTAAGTCTAAAATTAAGTATTTAAATATATCTTTTTATTTTGAAGAAAAAGATTTAAAGGCTAATAAATAAAAATTAAAGCATGAAAATAAATCTTTTAAAATTTTAAAAGATTTTAAAGTACATATAAATTTAAAATGGAAATATTTAGAACAAATTTAAAAATAAATAAATTAGAAAGGAAAATGTGCAAGTAATTAGGAAAACATTGGTAATAAAACAATAAAGTTCATTCAAAAATATCCCGACCTTGCCAAGTGATAGGAAGTAAAAAAAAGGATATGCAAAATGTGTGGAACCAGGAAAGAAGTTGAAATAGGTAAAATAAGAAAATGTCCAAGTTCTAAAATAATTTTGCCCCTACAGCAGCAACAGACCTAGAATGAATTTTGGTATGGGCACAAAAAAAAAAATTCTAGTTCTAAATAAATTCCACCCCCGCACCAGAGTGGTCCCGCTCCCGCACTTGACCTACTTTCATCCCACCCCTGTAGCATTGTTACCAATTTTTCGCTACAACTCAAATGGTGGAGCTGATTTAAATACTGTTATATTTTTAAGTGAAAATGCAGTTGTTTCTGAATATGCTTGAGTGTTGTTTTGCACTTCATTTTATTTCATCAAGAGACAATTGTGCAAGTGTTTTGAGAATTTGAGTTTTGAAGTATCATTCATGTTTTTTCATAAATCAAATGGAGTACATAACTGAGTATACAAATGATAAACCAGAATGCTTTCATTTATTTCATGAACTGATGCATTTTTTACATAAGTCATTTAATTGCGAGAATACAAATGTTGGTACAATCTTGCATTTTAATGCTTTTCTTTCAAAATGGAAATGAAAGAAAAAAATTAAACATCCACACAAGCCATGGTTTTAGTTGTTTCCATTCATAATAGGAAAGGAAATATACAACTGGAAATAAAAGACAAATAACATTAGATATATCCTTCATTGCCTGAGTTGGTCTTCAGTTAATTTCTCGAAGTTGGATCCTTTTTGTTTCCACTCCTGAATGTACCTGCAAGAGTTTGATAAGGGTGTCAATTAAGAACTCGGGATATGAATAAAACTACATGCCATACTAACAAAGATATATTTCAATCCTTACAGTGCAAAGAAGTAGCTAAAGGAAAGAGTAGAAGCATGAACTGGAAAAGAGAGAAAAACATCGTTATCATTCTTTGTTTTTCTGTTAACATTGTTTGTTTCCTTGTGCAGGTATAGGAAAAGCCATGTAGCTATTTTATCTTTGGAAGATCAAGCATGTGGGGAAAAATGAGCTCCCACAAGGGTAGAGCCTGACATGTTGCCCTTGTATGTTACAAGAGGGCCGAGAGAGGAAGATGCAATCATCATGCTCTTCTGAGCTTTACAAATGAACAAGTAATCAAACTACCATGCATTTATAACAATCAAATCAACATATGGAAGTGAAAATTGCAAATGAATGATAATTGGACAACTTTTTTTAGCTAAAACTATCAATCTATCATGTTTTCTGAAAGGTTTGAATTTGCTGTCATAATACTGTTTTGCTATTTTTTAAGACTGTTCGCTTTATAGTGTTGTTTCATATTATCTATTTTGGAACAATACTATTCTATCTCTTAACAATGATAGTGAACAGGCATACATATGCCTCATCAATTGAATACTGATCGATAAATTAAGCAAGTGCATGATTCAGAAAGTAAATGGAGCAAGTTCAAATAGTTACTATTTTAGAGATGAAAGGAAGTAGTCATAACCGAAATGGAGTGTGCATAGGAATTCACAATTACCCATATGTTTTTATCTCAGAAGTGTGGTCTCTTTAAAATACAAATTCTACAATTTCCAGCAGGTACCCATATTGGGTTTTGACAAAATATAGAAATGGAAGGATTCTCTCAAGATTTATAAAAGCTCATATATAAAATTTTACTCAAATGCAGATTTTTATTCATATAAGGAAGTACCCACATGGGGTTTTCAGCAAAAAAAATCAAAAGGTAACCAGGTTCCTTCAAGATATAGTTTACCCATGTATGGGGTTTTGCAGAATTCAAAATAAAATTGAAACACAATGAAAGGGGGTCGAGCTCGAATCTTGGAGAGACCCAAAATACACATTATTGTCATTTAGAACAAATTTGTTTCATATCAAAATCCCACTTTCAGACTGTTCATCATATAGTTTTCTCATTATTTCCTATGTACCCATATGAGGATTTTAAAGAAATAAAATGTAGATGGTGACATTCCCATGTTACCCACGTGGGTTTTTTACATTTTAAAATCAAAATGCCTGATATGCATCATGGGTCGAGCCAGTTGGAGGTTCAGTTATTGTTTCAGGAAATGAGGAAAACCCATTTTACGTTTGCTATCTAAGTTTAGGAATCAAAGCAAAGAATGCATGGAGTGTGATTTTCTTCATAGGAAAATCATCAATCAAATAATGTCATGCCACAGCCTATCATGAGGATAATGCACAAAAAATTTCATAACAAATAAGCTTCAGCCTTAAGCATTCATGGCGCGACTAGTCAATGGGCCTGCATTTTTTGGGAAATAATATTCATTTTTTATAGAGGTAAAGCTCGTAGGCTTAAGTTTGAATGAAAATACAAAGCAACAATGGAAGAAGAACCGTTTACCTTGTGATTGTTGTATAGGAACACACAAGCCACGCCCAAGCTCATCTGGAGCTCATAATGCATGGGTCGGTTTCACCAATGGCGGCCAAGGTAGATTTAAGAAAGAACATAGAGTAAATAACATAAGAAAAATCAGAGGTGAATAGAAGAGAAGCCGCGTCCTGTGAGGCCATGTTCTCAACAAACGAACCAAAAAATAATGCATAAAAAAATGACAGGTCACACTTACCACAACATGGAGGCCGAATATGATAAGAACTGAAGTAAGAATGAAGGATCAAATGGAGTCCCAGAGACTGAACCCTAACCATGGAAGCGACATGAAGAGGAAATCTTTCCATAGTCTCCATTTGCAAATGATGTGAAATGTTAGGGTATTCCTTGTTTTGTCCTTCAGGGTTTTTCAAAATTCCTAAGTCGACTTTGGGGTGTTTATTTAAGTTTATAATTTTTATTAATGCCAAAGTAATATTCCCATGATGGCCGACTCATAAAGTCTAAGGAATCTATTCTATGTAATACCTTGGGGAAGGCTTCATGCCTTAGTTCATTTTTGATTAATTTTCTAGAAATTAATTGAAATGTTTTTTGCCTTAGTGATATTCATCAAATGGATTTTATAAAGAATCAATAGGTCTTGGAGATATGCCTTAGGATTAAGAGTTAAGACCTAGGTTTTATTTTATTTTAATTGTTTCTAGAGAAAACAATTAAAAAATGTAATAAGGAGTATTATATTTTTATGATTTTTTATAGAAAAATCAAACTTTGTAAAGGGAGATATAAGCTATTGTTTGCAAAATATTTTTGAAATCTTTAATTGCAAAAATAGAATAATTATAAAATTGCATGTTGTAAAGTAGAAGCAAAGAAATACTTTATAAATTGTTTTGTTTTCTTGCTATTTTTAGCATTTGAGCATTGACTTTTCTTCTTGATCGGAATTGAGTTTCTAGTTGGAGAGATAAGGTGTTTTCCTTGCTTCAAAAGCTATTTTTTCCTATTTTTAGAAGCCTGAGAGTTTGTGCATGCAAAAAGTGAGACTTTCCACTTTTGTGCTGACTTGTTGAACAATTATGGGGACCTTTTCCTTGAGATTTTTGCAAGAGCTCAGATTAGGGTTTGAGAGATATATCTTTGGAGAAAACTTAGGGTTTTGGAATTCAGTCTATTTTCTTGCTCTTACACATTTTTGAGCTTGAAACTGTTTTGTACTTAGTTGAGATTTTTTTGGCATACTCCTATAGTTGAATAAAAAATAACATTCCTACCTATCATTTTGTGTATCTATTTGCAGTTTCGGTTTGATGTTATCTTGTGATTTTTGTTTAAGAAGTCCTCGTTATGCCTTACGGCTGTAGTTTTGATTCAAAAATGTTCAAGGATACAGGTTGCAAGTCTTATTTTAAAACAAATCTTCATGAAAAATATTTATGTAGAATTTTTCTTGAGAGGTTGTGAGGTTTTGTTGGTTTTTTTAGCACTGTTTGTGAGGAAAAACTAGAATAATCATTATTTCACCATCAAATATTGAAAAACTCATTTCAAAATATTAGGTTTTAATATATTTCTTTATTCTCTATCCTTTTTCCCAAGAAAGACTTTTAGAATAGGATCATCATATGGAGAACCAACTCACTCTAGAGATTCTATTTTCTTATAGATTACCCACATTTGGAAAGAGTTTCCATGTTGCAACAGATAGTTTGATTTTTACAAATCTGACGGGGTGCATATCTGATTGCTAACAGATTTTGGCACCCTCGGTGGGACTTTGAAAATCAGTTTTAGAGAAGTTTTAATGTTTTAAATTTTCTATTTGGTGTATGCAATAGGTTTCTTAGCCTTTTGGAGGCTTGTTTCAATATACCTGGTGACTTCGACTTCTGATTTTACATGCAGACTTAGTGCAGTCTACGCATGAGAAAGGTATAAACCAGATCAAGTGTTGGTTTGTTTTAAAAGCCTAAATTTCACTTTTCTAGCTTATGAATAAATATGTCAAAGCTTCATGATAATGTGTCATATCATCCACCATAGCATGATCATGCTGCCGGTTTCAATATTATGACCTTTCAAAATCAGCATGCCCAATATTACCACCCACCCACCATTGCTCATTTTTCATCTCAACCCTCATATGTTCAAACACACCCCCAAGATATTCAAGTTTTGAGCTTCAAAGATATAAGGCTGAACTATGAAAGGGAGATGAGTGAGATAGAGAGCCAAAGAAATATGACTTATTAGTAGGAGGAGATGAAAAGCATAAAGAACACGCTGCTTGACTACATGAGACGATTGAAGGAGATCAAGAAGTAGCAGGAGTATAATCAACAAAAAAAAGAGATGGCTTATCAAACCTATCTTCATGAGCAGGAGTTGGAAGCCCAAGGAATATGGTTTGAGGAGAATTTGGAGAGGGAGGCAGCTGCACAAACAAAGCTTTTGCTTGCTCAGTTTCAAAGGTAGGAAGCCCAAGTAGCTCCTACCATTCTAGAGCATCCCATTCAAGAAGAGGAATTTGGTTCACAAAAAAAGGTTGTTGTTGGGTCTGTTGCATTGGAGCAGCAGAATATTGAAGATTATTTTGAAGTCTCCAGCTAGTATAGTGACGAAGAGGACCTCAAAAATTGGGAACATCTACTAGAAAAGAAAGAGAAGGCTATAGTCGAAGAGGTACAAATTCCGGATCAAGGAATGGTTGGCGGTTCACAAGTTGTAGCTGATGTATTTAATGAATTTCCATTTTTTGCTGAAGATAGCATGCAGGTCCCTAAGTTACTGGCTGAGGGCATTCAACCTTTTCAAGGTGACTTTTTGGTTGATTGTCAAGATCCTCAGTGTTCCTGTAGAGAGCTTGCCACTCTGCTATGTTCTAACAACAATCAAATGCCCAGTTCTGGGGAGCAAAATGATGAAATCCATTCACACAACATACTGATCCATGAGCAAATAAATGAGGGCAACTTAGTTGTGGAGGGGCATGAGTTCAAATGCATGATTCAACCAAGGCGAGGAGCAATTGTGGAGGTAGTTGACAAGATTGCAATCAAAAGAAACAATTCCAATCTTGTCTTATCGATAGGATGTCCAATTAGACACATTGCTAGAATGGAGGCCAACAAGGAGGTTGCCATAATGGTTAAACCCAAGCATGGAAGTACAGTTGAAGGAGAAAAAAATTAGGACACTTCACCACCTCAAGTCAGTAATGATTATATTCCATATGAAGAGGTTAGTAGGCTTGTATACATTCTTCAAGGTGTCATACAACTATCTAATGGCCTTTCTTCCATTGTTATTTTTCTTTTCGTAGCTGTCCAAAATCATGTAAAGCATCATATTTTATGTAGAAAAGGTAGCTATTTCAGCCAACTAGTGAATGGTTTCATTTGACCAGCTCCTTTGGCTGGTTAGAGTAGTTTAGAGTTAGTGTTGCTGCAAATAAGGTCATTACACACATTTTATTTTTGGTAGTTTTCTTTCCCTAAGTGTTGTTGCACATTGTTTTGTTGGCCATCAGGGCCTGCTAGTTTGCTTTCATCATTGTTTTGTTTTGTTTTGCTCATGTTTTGGAGTTGTTGTTTCAGTTTTCTAAGTTTCATGAAGGAGGGGCAATTTTGACTCCATGCCCAATGGAGTTTTCAAAGGCAACTGATTTATGCTCAGCTGGCAAGCATCTAGTGGAAATCGCCAAAATTTTACCAATTTTTTGCTCCAACTCAAATGGTGGAGCTGTTTTAAATACTGTTATATTTTAAAGTGAAAATGCAGTTATTTCTGAATATGCTTGAGTTGTTTTGCACTTCATTTTATTTCATCAAGAGACAGTTGTGCAGGTGTTTTGAGAAACTGAGTTTTGAAGTATCATTCATGTTTTTGCATAAATCAAATGGAATACATAACTGAGTATACAAATGATAAAGAAAAATGCTTTCATTTATTTCATGAAGTGATGCATTTTTTACATAAGTCATTTGATTGCGAGAATACAAATGTTGGTACAATCTTGCATTTTAATGCTTTTCTTTCAGAATGGAAATGAAAGAACCAAATTAAACATCCACACAAGCCATGGTTTTAGCTATTTCCATTCATAATAGGAAAGGAAATATACAACTGAAAATAAAAGGAAAAAACATTAGACATATCCTTCATTGCCTGAGTTGGTCTTCAGTTGGTTTCTTGAATTTGGCTCCTTTTTGTTTATGTTCCTGAATGCTTCCGCTCCCGAATGTAACTGCAAGAGTTTGAGAAGGGTGTCAATTCAGAGCTCAGGATATGAATAAAAATACATGCCATACTAACAAAGATATATTTCATTCCTTACAATGCAAAGAAGCAGCTAAAGGAAAGAGTAGAAGCATGAACTAGAAAAGAGAGAAAAACATCATTATCATTCTTTGTTTTTGTGCTAACATTGTTTGTTTCCTTGTGCAGGTATAGGAAAAGCCATGTAACTATTTTATCTTTGGAAGACCAAGCATGTGGGAAAAACGGGTTCCCCCAAGGCTAGAGCCCGACATGCTGCCCTTGTATGTTACAAGAGGGTTGAGAGAGGAAGATGCAATCATCATGCTTTTCTAAGCTTTACAACTGAACAAGTAATTGAACTACCATGCATTTATAACAATTAGATCAACATATGAAAGTGAAAATTGCAAATGAATGATAATTGGACAACTTGTTTTAGCTAAAACTATCAATCTATCATGTTTTCTGAAAGGTTTAGTTCTGTTGTCATAATATTGTTTTGTTGATTTTTAAGACTGTTCACTTTATAGTGCTATTTCATATTTTCTATTTTGGAAAAACAATGTTCTATCTCTTAACAATGATAGTGAATAGGCATACATATGCCTCATCAATTGAATATTGGTTGATAAAGTAAGCAAGTGCATGATTCAGAAAGTAAATGGAGCAAGTTCACATAGTTACTATTTCAGAGATGAAAGGAAGTAGTAAGAACCAAAATGGAGTGTGCACAGGAATTCACAATTACCCATATGTTTTTATCTCAGAAGTTTGGTCTCTTTAAAATACAAATTCTACAATTTCTACCAGGTACCCATATTGGGTTTTGACAAAATACAGAAATGGAAGGATTCTCTCAGGATTTATAAAAGCCCATATACAAAATTTTACTCAAATGCAGATTTTTCTTCATATAAGGAAGAACCCACATGGGGTTTTCAACAAAAGAAATCAAAAGATAATTAGGTTCTTACAAGATACAGTTTAGCCATGTATGGGGTTTTGCCGAATTCAGAATAAAATTGAAACACAATGAAAGGGGGTCGAGCTCGAATCTTGGAGAGACCCAAAATACACATTATTGTCATTTAGAATAGATTTATTCCATATCAAAAGCCCACTTTTGGACTGTTCATCATCTGGTTTTCTCATTATTTCCTATGTACCCATGTGAGGGTTTTAAAGAAATAAAATGCAGATGGTGACATTCCCATGTTACCCATGTGGGTTTTTTACATTTTAAAATCAAAATGCCTGATATGCATCATGGTTCAAGCCTGTTCGAGGTTCAGTTTCTGTTTTAGGAAATGAGGAAAACCCATTTTACGTTTGCTATGTAAGTCTAGGAATCAAAGAAAAGAATGCATGGAGTGTGAGTTTATTCATAGGAAAATCATCAATCAAATAATGTCATGCCGCAACCTGTCATGAGGATAATGCACAAAAAATTTCATAACAAATAAGCTTCAGCCTTAAGCATTCATGGCGGGACCAGTCAATAGGCTTGTATTTTCTGGAAAATAACATTCATTTTTTACAGAGGTAAAGCTCGTAGGCTTTAGTTTGAGAGAAAATATAGAGCAAAAATGGAAGAGGAACCATTTACCTTGTGATTGTTGTACAAGAACACACAAGCCATGCCCAAGCTCATCTAGAGCTCACAATGCATGGGTCAGTTTCACCAGTGGCGGCCAAGGTAGAGTTAAGAAAAAATGGAGAGTAAATAACATAAGAAAAATTAGAGGTGAATAGAAGAGAAGTCGCATCTTGTGAGGCCATGTTCTCAAAAAATGAATGAAGAAACAATGCATCAAAAAATGACAGGTCACACTTACCACAGCATGGAGGCCGAATATGATAAGAACTGAAGTAAGAATGAAGGATTGAATGGAGTCCCAGAGGCTGAACCCTAAGCATGGCGATGACATGAGGAGGCATTCTTTCCATAGTCTCCATTTGCAAATGATGCAAAATGTTAGGGTATTCCTTGTTTTGTCCTTCAGGTTTTCTCAAAATCCCTAAGTCGACTTTGGGGTGTTTGTTCAAGTTTAGAATTTTTATTAATGCCAAAGTAATATGCCCATGATGGTCGACTCCTAAAGTTTAAGGCATTCATTCTATGTTATACCTTGGGGAAGGCTTCATGCCTTAGTTCATTTTTGATTAATTTTCTAGAAATTAATTGAAATGTTTTTTGCCTTAGTGATATTTATCAAATGGATTTTATAAAGAATCAATAGGTCTTGGAGATATGCCTTAGGATTAAGAGTTAAGACATAGGTTTTATTTTATTTTAATTGTTTTTAGAGAAAACAATTTAAACATGTAATGAGGAGTATTATATTTTTATGATTTTTTATAGAAAAATCAAACTTTGTAAAGGGAGATATAAGCTATTGTTTGTAAAATATTTTTGAAATCTTTAATTGAAAAAATAGAATAATTATAAAATTGCATGTTGTAAAGCAGAAGCAAAGCAATACTTTATAAATTGTTTTATTTTCTTGCTATTTTTAGTAGTTGAGCATTGACTTTTCTTTTTGGTCAGAATTGAGTTTCCAGTTGGAGAGATAAGGTGTTTTCCTTGCTTTAAAAGTAGTTTTTTCCTATTTTTAGAAGCCTAACAGTTTGTGCATGCAAAAAGTGAGACTTTCCACTTTTGTGCTGACTTGTTGAAAATTTTTGGGGACCTTTTCCTTGAGCTTTTTTCAAGAGCTCAGATTAGGGTTTGAGAGATATATCTTTGGAGAAAACTTAGGGTTTTCCAGTTCAGTCGATTTTCTTGCTCTTACACATTTTTGAGCTTAAAACTGTTTTGTACTCAGTTGAGATTTTTTGGCATACTCCTACAGTTGAATAAAAAACAACATTCCTACCTATAGTTTTTGTGTATCTATTTGCAGTTTCAGTTTGATGTTATCTTGTGATTTATGTTTAAGGAGTCCTTGTTATGCCCTAAGGCTATAGTTTTGATGCAGAAAATTTCAAGGATACAGGTTGCATGCCATATTTTAAAACAAATCTTCATGCAAAATATTTATGTAGAATTGTTCTTGAGAGGTTGTGAGATTTTGTTGGTTTTTTGAGCACTGTTTGTGAGGAAAATCTAGAATAATCATTAGTTCGCCATCAAATATTGAAAAAATCATTTCAAAATCATAGGTTTTAATATTCTATTATTCTCCATCATTTTTCCCAAGAAAGAATTTTAGAATAGGATCATCATACGAAGAACCAACTCACTCTAGAGATTCTCTTTTCTTATAGATTACCCACGTTTGGAAAGATTTTCCGTGTTGCAATAGATAGTTTGATTTTTGCAAATATGACGGGGTGCATATCTGATTGCTAACAATTTTTGGCACGCCTGGTGGGACTCTGAAAATCAGTTTCAGAGAATTTTTAATGTTTTAAATTTGTTGTTTGGTGTATGCAACAAGTTTATGAACCTTTTGGAGGCTTGTTTCAATATACCTGGCGACTTCGACTTCTGATTTTACATGCAAACTTAGTGCAACTTGCACATGAGAAAGGTACAAACCAGATCAAGTGTTGGTTTGTTTTAAAAGCCTAAATTTCACTTTTCTAGCTTATGAATAAATATGTCAAAGCATCATTATAATGTGTCATATCATCCACCATACAATGATCATGCTGCTAGTTTCAATATTATGACCTTTCAAAATCAACATGCCCAATATTACCACCCACCCACCCCTGCTCATTTTTCATCTCAACCCTCATATGTTCAAACTCACCCCCAAGATATTCAAGTTTTGAGCTTCAAAGATATAAGCCTGGACTACGAAAGGGAGATGAGTGAGATAGAGAGCCAAAGAAATCTGATTTATCAATAGGAGGAGATGGCAAGCATAAACAACACATTGCTTGAATACATGAGACGGTTGAAGGGGATCAAGAAGTAGGAGGATTATAATCAGAAATAGGAAGAGATGGCTTATCAAACCTATCTTCATGAGCAGGATTTGGAATCCCAAGGAATACGGTTTGAGGAGAATTTATAGAGGGAGGTAGCGACACAAAAAAGGCTTCTACTTGCTCAGTTTCAAAGGTAGGAAGCCCAAGCAACTCCTTCCATTCCAGAGCATCCCATTCAAGAAGAGGAATTTGGTTCACAACAAAAGGTTTTTGTTGGGTCTATTTCATTGGAGCAGCAAAATATTGAAGATTATTTTGAAGTCTCCAGCTGGTATAGTGATGAAGAGGAGCTCAAAAATTGGGAACATCTACTAGAAAAGAAAGAGAAGGCTATAGTTGAAGAGGTACACATTCCTGACCAAGGAATGGTTGGTGGTTCACAAGTTGTATCTTATCTATTTAATGAATTGCCATTTTTTTTTGAAGACAAAAATGCAAGTCCCTAACTTACCGATTGAGGGTATTCAACCTTTTCAAGGTGACTTTTTGCTTGATTGTCAAAATCCTGACTGTTCCTCTTGAAGAGAGCTTTCCGCTCTGCTAAGCTCTGACAACAATCAATTGCCTAGTTTTGGGGAGAAAAATGATGAAATCCATTTAGACAACATACTAATCCATGAGAAAATAAATGAGGACAATTCAGTTCTGGAGGGGTGTGAGTTCGAATGCATGATTCAACCAAGGTGAGGAGCAGTTGTGGAGGTAGTTGAAAAGAGTGCAAAAAGAAGAAATAATTTCAATATTGTCTTATCGACAAGATGTCTGATTAGACAAATTTCTAGAATGGATGCCAACAAGGAGGTTCCCATCATGGTTGAACCCAAGCATGGAAGTATAGTTGAAGGAGAAAAAATTTAGGACACTTCGCTTCCTCGGGTCAGTAATGATTATATTCCATATAAAGAGGTTAGTAGGCTTGTATACATTCTTCAAGGTGTCATACAAATATCTCATGGCCTTTCTTCCATTGTTATTTTTCTTTTCATAGCTGTCCAAAATCATGTAAAGCATCAAATTTTATGTAGAAAAGGTAGCTATTTCAGCCAACCAGTGAATGGTTTCGTTTGACCAGCTCCTTTGGGTGGTTAGAGTAGTTTAGAGTTAGCGTTGCTGCAAATAAGGGTTTTATGCATATTTTATTTTTGGTAGTTTTCTTTCCCTAAGTGCTGCTGCGCATTGTTTAGTTTGCCATTAGGGCCTATTAGTTTGCTTTCATCATTGTTTTGTTTTGTTTTGCTCATGTTTTAGAGTTGCTATTTCAGTTTTCTGAGTTTCATGAAGGAGGGACAATTTTGACTCCATGCCCAATGGAGTTTTGAAAGGAAACTGATCTATGCTTAGCTGGCAAGCATCTAGTGGGAATCGATAAAATGTTACCAATTTTTTGCTACAACTGAAATGGTGGAACTGATTTAAATATTGTTATATTTTAAAGTGAAAATGTAGTTATTTCTGAATATGGTTGAGTGTTGTTTTGCACTTCATTTTATTTCATCAAGAGACAATTGTGCAAGTGTTTTGAGAAACTGAGTTTCAAAGTATAATTCATGTTTTTGCATAAATCAAATGGAATACAAAACCGAGTATACGAATGATAAAGAAGAATGCTTTCATTTATTTCATGAAGTGATGCATTTTTTACATAAGTCATTTGATTGTGAGAATACAAATTCTGGTACAATCTTTTGTATTAATGCTTTTCTTTCAAAATGGAAATGAAAGAACAAAATTAAACATCCACACAAGTCATGGTTTTAGCCATTTCAATTCATAATAGGAAAAGAAATATACAAAGGGAAATAAAAGGAAAATAACATTAGACATATCCTTCATTGCCTGAGTTGGTCTTCAGTTGGTTTCTCGAATTTGGCTCCTTTCTGTTTCCGCTCCCGAATGCTTCTGCTCCTGAATGTACTTGCAATATTTTGAGAAGGGTGTAAATTAAGAGCTCAGGATATGAATAACACTACATTATATACTAATAGAGATATATTTCAATCCATACAGTGCATAGAAGTAGCTTAAGGAAAGAGAAGAAGCATGAGAGGAAGAGAGAGAAAAACATCATTATCATTCTTTGTTTTTCTACTAACACTGTTTCTTTCCTTGTGCACGTATAGGAAAAGCCATGTAACTATTTTATCTTTGTAAGACCAAGCATGTGGGAAAAAATGGGCTCCCATAAGGGTAGAGCCCGACATGCTACCCTTGTATGTTACAAGAGGGCTGAGAGAGGAAGATGCAATCATCATGCTCTTCTGAGCTTTACAACTGAACAAGTAATCGAACTACCATGCATTGATAACAATCAGATCAACATATGGAAGTGAAAATTGCAAATGAATGATAATTGGACAACTTGTTTTAGCTAGAACTATCAATCTATCATGTTTTCTGAAAGGTTTGGTTCTTTAGTCATAATATTGTTTTTCTTTTTTTTAAGACTGTTTGATTTATAGTGTTGTTTCATATTTTATGTTTTGGAACAACAGTTTTCTATCTCTTAAAAATGATAGTGAACATGCATACATATGCCTCATCAATTGAATATTGATTGATAAAGTAAGCAAGTGCATGATTCAAAAAGTAAATGGAGCAAGTTCACATAGTTACTATTTCAGAGATGAAAGGAAGTAGTCAGAATCGAAATGGAGTGTGCACAAGAATTCACAATTACCCATATGTTTTTATCTAAGATGTGTGGTCTCTTTAAAATACAAATTCTACAATTTCCAGTAGGTGCCCACATTGGGTTTTGACAAAATATAGAAATGGAAGGACTCTCTCAAGATTTATAAAAGCACATATACATAATTTTACTCAAATGCAGATTTTTCTTCATTTAAGGAACTACCCACATGGGGTTTTCAACAAAAAAAATCATAAGATAATCAAGTTCTTTCAAGATACAGTTTACCCATGTATGGTGTTTTGTAGAATTCAGAATAAAATTGAAACACAATGAAAGGGAGTCGAGCTCGAATCTTGGAGAGACCCAGAATACACATTATTGTCATGTAGAGCAGATTTCTTTCATATCAAAAGCCCACTTTCAGACTGTTCATCATACAGTTTTCTCATTATTTCCTGTGTACCCATGTGAGTATTTTAAAGAAATAAAATGAAGATGGTGACATTCACAAGTTACCCATGTGGGTTTTTTACATTTTAAAATCAAAATGCCTGATATGCATCATGGGTCGAGCTAGTTGGAGGTTAAGTTACCATTTTAGGAAATGAGGAAAACCCATTTTACGTTTGCTATCTAAGTCTAGAAATCAAAGAAAATAATGCATGGAATGCGAGTTTATTCATAGGAAAATCATCAATCAAATAATGTCATGTCGTGGCTTGTCATGAGGATAATGCATAAAAATTTTCATAACAAATAAGCTTCAGCCTTAAGCATTCATGGCACGACCAGTCAATAGGCCTGCATTTCCTTGGAAATAAAACTTATTTTTTATAGAGGTAAATCTTGTAGGCTTTAGCTTGAGAGAAAATACAGAGCAACAATGGAAGATGAACCATTTACCTTGTGATTGAGGTAGAAGAACAAACAAGCCATGCCGAAGATCATTTGGAGCTCATAATGCATGGGTTGGTTTCACCAGTGGCGGCCAAGGTAGAGTTAAGAAAGCACAGAGAGTAAATAACATAAGAAAAATTAGAGGTGAATAGAAGAGAAGCCGCAGCTTATAAGGCCATGTTCTCAACAAACAAACCTGGAAACAATGCATCAAAAAATGACAGGCCGCACATACCACAACATGGAGGCTGAATATGATAAGAAATGAAGTAAGAATGAAGGATTGAATGGAGTCCTAGAGGCTGAACCCTAAGCATGGCATCAACATGAAGAGGAATTCTTTCCATAGTCTCCATTTGCAAATGATGCAAAATGTTAGGGTATTCCTTGTTTTGTCCTTTAGGGTTTCTCAAAATCCCTCAGTCGACTTTGGGGTGTTTATTTAAGTTTAGAATTTCTATTAATGCCAAAGAAATATGCCCATGATGGCCGACTCATAAAGTCTAAGGCATTCATTCTATGTTATACCTTGGGGAAGGTTTAATGCCTTAGTTCATTTTTGATTAATTTTCTAGAAATTAATTGAAATGTTTTTTGCCTTAGTGATATTTATCAAATGGATTTTATAACGAATTAATAGGTCTTGGAGATATGCCTTAGGATTAAGAGTTAAGACCTAGGTTTTATTTTATTTTAATTTTTTTTAGAGAAAACAATTAAAACATTTAATGAGGAGTATTATATTTTTATGATTTTTTATAGAAAAATCAAACTTTGTAAAGGGAGATATAAGCTATTGTTTGCAAAATATTTTTGAAATCTTTAATTGCAAAAATAGAATAATTATAAAACTGGATGTTGTAAAGAGGAAGGAAATAAATACTTTATAAATTGTTTTATTTTCTTGCTATTTTTAGCAATTGAGCATTGAATTTTCTTCTTGGTTCGAATTGAGTTTCTAGTTGGAGAGATAAGGTGTTTTCCTTGCTTCAAAAGAAGTTTTTTCCTATTTTTAGAAGTCTAACAGTTTTTGCATGCAAAAAGTGAGACTTTCCACTTTTGTGCTGACTTGTTGAATGGTTTTGGGGACCTTTTCCTTTTGCTTTTTTCAAGAGCTCAGATTAGGGTTTGAGAGATATATCTTTGGAGAAAACTTAGGGTTTTCCAGTTCAGTCTATTTTCTTGCTCTTACACATTTTTGAGCTTGAAACTGTTTTGTACTCAGTTGAGAGTTTTTTGGCATACTATTACAGTTGAATAAAAAAAACATTCCTACCTATCATTTTGTGTATCTATTTGTAGTTTTAGTTTGATGTTATCTTGTGATTTATGTTAAGGAGTCCAAGTTATGTCCTAAGGTTGTAGTTTTGATGCAAAAAAGTTCAAGGATATAGGTTGCATGTCGTATTTTAAAACAGGGGTCCATGCGAAATATTTATGTAGAATTGTTCTTGAGAGGGTGTGAGATTGTGTTGGTTTTTTGAGCACTGCTTGTGAGGAAATCTAGAATAATAATTAGTTTACCATCAAATATTGAAAAAATCATAGGTTTTAATATTTTGTTATTCTCTATCCTTTTTCCCAGGAAAGAATTTTAGAATAGGATCATCATACAGAGAACCAACTCACTCTGGAGATTCTCTTTTCTTATAGATTGCCCACGTTTGGAAAGAGTTTCCATGTTGCAAAAGATAGTCCGATTTTTGTAAATCTGGCGAGGTGCATATCTGATTGCTAACAAGCACCATCGAACCCAAAAAGTATTTTGTTCTAGACACAAAAGTAAAATATCCACTTTCGGTTCTGCTATATAATGGGTTCCGCTTCCGCCTCAAACGAAATGTGATCTCATGGATGCCATAACTGGTGAATATGCGCAAAGTAGATTTATTTTGAAAAGGAAAAAATGGTGAAACAAAGGCACAAGGCTATGAACCAGTTGAAAAATTCCTCAAAGAAATGATCTCTTGGGATACCATAATTGCTGGATATGCTTAAAGCGGATTCGATGAAGAGGCTCTAAAAAAAGAGCTTCCAAGAAAATGCATTTTGCAGATTTCTGCGCAAAGTGAGAGAAGGGTTTAGAAAATTTTAAACAAATGCAATTCGCAGGAGTTGTATAAAATGTTTTTCTTTATTAAGGAAAGGTCTTTGGAAAAAATACATTAAATAAATGTGGAAGCATGGACATGACAGTAGTGAAAATCATTTCACATAATGCCTTGAAGAAACATCTTCTCATGGAGAGAAAACAAATGGTTGCAATCTGCCCTGGTAAATACGTAAAAGGAAAAATGTGGAGGTTTAGACAAGGCATGCAAATTGTTTGACAAAATTCCTCTATAGAGATGTCATCTCAATGAATTTCCATTTCATGGAATGCATGATTGCAGGAGCTACACAAAATGAATTTGGTGAATAGACTTTAAAAGAACCTTGAAGTAGATGCAATTGACTAGTCTACAGGCCAAAACCCTTTCCTTTGCTAGTGTTATTTTTGTTGCTCGTGTAGAAAATTTTTGTGCTCCATTTGAAAAAATGCCTCATAGAGCTCATAGAATGCAATGATTTTAAGAAATGCACACCTTAGTTGCAGGATCCGCACAAAGAGAAATACATTGTTGAAAAGGCTTTATAAACTTTTAGCAGATGTGGAAGCATACACAAGGTGTGAGCATGTGGACTATTTGCCTAATATCCTCCAGGGAAACATGATTTCATGGGATGCTATAATTGCAAGATATGCACGAAATAGATCTATTCACAAAAAGTTTCATGAATGTTTGAGGAAATTCTATTGGTGGTTTCTAAAAGCCAAAATCCATGGCCTTAGACACCGCCATCCTCCATGCTTGTGCAAAAATGAGAGCTTTGGAAGAGTTTTTGACATCCATTGATACACAAAAGATAGAGGGGGTCTGTGAAATGTTGCAGCCATGAATGCCTTAGTAATCATTCATGTAGAATGTGAAGAACAAGAAAATGTTCAAGGAAAATGTGAAAGCCTAGACATGACTTGTAGACTATTTGATCGAATGCCTCTGGTGAGATCTCATTCTGCGGCGAAAGAGAGAAGGGAAGCACACAAAGAATGTAAATTGTTTCAAAGAAGGCTCACAAAAATGCCATCTCTTGGTATGTAGTGTTTGAGAGATGTGCATAAAATGGATTTTATGAAAAGGCTTTTAAAAATTTGAAGGAAATGCAATTGGTTGGGTGATATATGATTTGGATTCTAATGAAATGGGTTGGCATATTCAAAATGTGGAAGCACAGGTGCCTTGCACATTACATATTTGACAAAATACTTCAAAGAAATCCCATCTTGTGGAATTCGATGGAAGTAAAGAATATGGCATCGACACCCATGGATGCCTCGACAAGGTTGACTGAATTTTTTTACAAAATTCCTCTGAGAAATGTAGTCTCATAGAACACCTTTAATGAGGGATTGCCCGAAACTGGTTTTGTAAAGGCTTTTGAAACGTTCAAAGCCAAATTTTACGTCTTTCAACATCCTCCCTGATGCAGAATATGCACAAAAGGCGGAAGCATTTATAATGCATCTTTTAACTATTTTCTATGATACCTCTACAAAAGTTGATCTTATGGAATTCTCATGTGTTTCAATTCAAAATTTGACATTTTTTCTTAAATTCTACATTTTGATCTACTGAATTTTTTGCACATTAAGTATGGAGGAGGTAATTAATGGTGTTATTTTGTGATTTTCAAGTATTATTCAGAGATGTGGTCACATGGCAGTAGGATTACGAAGGCGAACATGATGTTATTTTACTGTTATTTTTTTTAGAGTAACATTAAATTAAAAAGGGAATTTTGTTATTATTTCAATTATGGAATTTAAAGGTTCATTATAATTAATCTTAATTGAAATAATTTGATATTGATTAATTTTGAAAAATTCGGTTTCATGAATTAATTAATGCATGTTCATATTTTGCAGTTGCTTGTGAAGGGTTGGAATATATTTTATTTAAGAAGATTGGTAAAGATGTGTAAAGGAAAGATTTGTTGAAATAATCAATCAACTAAAAGTGAACTGAAGACTTGATGGGCCCATTGGAGTAATTCCTGGAGAGAGATATTTCTTTACATTATGCAAACGAGGAACTCAAATTCGAAACTGAAAGTTGTAGTTGTTAACTAAATCCAGACTGGAGGATGGAATTTCAACTGAAACTAACTCAGATCAAATAGAGAGCTGAAATGAAAAGTTATCTTTCTGATTTAATTGCCTACACACAAAAGCTACAAATTTTTGATGTTTCAGTTCTGGAGGGAATTATGTAATTTTGAGTTATTAATTGTAAAATCAAGCACGTTGTAAAGGGTTATAGAGACTTAGGAGTTATACACTTAGGAAAAGAAGGAGAAGTTTTACAGATTAACTAATTTAAATTTAGCAGTAGGATAGTTAATGGAGTTTTTTTTCTGCAATTTTAGTTTTAGCTAGGTTAACTCAAAGATATTGGTTTATGTACACCGGTGATCTTGCCAAATTTGTAAATGTTGTTTATCTATTTCATTGATAGTAGAAGCACCCAGACTTAAACCTGCTTTAAGTTATGCTCTGGAACGATATTTGTTTGGTTTACTGTTCGATCTGGAATTCTTTGAGGAATAATTTTTTATCTTTTCTTTTGTTCAAATTATGATTTATGATCTATTGTTGAAGTTTGCACTGTGAATGAATATTCAAATTTTTATTAATTATGAGTTGGTTTGTTCTGTAGTTTGGTTTTGAGAATTCCTTGAAGAGTAATAGTCTGGTTAACTAAATGAATCAACATCATATTTTCTCTTGTATCCGTGATCTATCTTTTTCCTTTTTTTTATACCCCCTGTTAGAGTAGGTTTAGGTAGAAGTTTGATCCTAGAATAATCAAGAAGCTTAATAACTAGCATGCCCCTTGAACATTAAAACCTCATTAACCACTTAGTAAAACATCATAGCTGAGAACCAACTACAAAGACCTTGGAAGATAGGCAGTTTTAGATCAATTATCTTTTTCAGGAGAAATAGATTAGAGATATTTTGTTTAAATGTTGTTGTGTCAATTTGGCCATCAACAAGCCAGAGGCCACAAGATTTTGTGGACAAGTTTAATTGAAGTTGGGAGATCTTAAGAGTTCGCTCTCAAATTTTGAAAAGGTTTTGGAGGTCTGCCCTAAGAACTGTGAGATATTAAAATATGTAGACCATATATATGCTCAACAAGGGTAGGCAGAGAAGGATTTGGAAATTTTAAGAAAGGCAACTCACATAGATCCACATGATTCCCATGCATTTATCAAGATGGGTGAGTTATTAATATCATTAGACACCAATGCAGCCTTAGATTCTCTTAAGACAACAAAGTCTCTTTGAATAAGAGTAGAGAAGAAGTACCCATTCAATTGTAAAAAAAATTGGGGTTCTTCATTTTGAGCGTGATGAACTAGATTTAGCTCAACAAAATTTTATGGAGGCATTAGGAAATTTCATTTGGGTTGAATTCAACAATAAAAGCCCCAGTACTAATTTTGAAGTTTTTCTTGTGCTCTTTAAGGATATGGAATTCTTCCATCAACTAGAAGAAGGTGGCGTTTCAGTTGAGTTACCATGGGATAAAGTCACAACACTATTTAATCTTTCTAGGTTGTTTGAACAACTACATGATACTGGAAAATAAAATATTTTATACAAGCTAATATTTTAAAAGTTTCCTAATTGTGTGGATGCATATCTACATCTTGCAGCCATGGCCCAAGATCGGAATGAGATACAATTAGCCTAAAATTGATTTGGGATGCACTTAAGGTGGATAAAAACTCATCAAATTCTTTATCTATGCTTGGAGAAATGGAACTAAAAACATATGACTGGCTTAAAGCAAAAGAAACAATTAAAGCTGCACAAAGTGAATCAGATGTAAAGAATTCTTATATTGACATTTCACTTGGAAATTGGACTTATTTTGTAGCTTTTCGCAATGAGAGGAGGGATCCAAAGGTGGAGGCACAACATCTTGAGAAGGCTAGAGAACTGTATTGTAAAGTGTTGGCATAGAGACTAGGAAATGTTTATGTTGCAAATGGGGCAACCATTGTGCTAGCTGAAAGGGGTCAATTTGATATTGCAAAGGAATTTCTTACATAGGTACAAGAAGTTGCAATAGGAAACATATTTTTTTAGATGCCTGATGTGTGGGTAAATCTAGCAAATGCTTAATTTTCACAAGGAAAGTTTGCACTTGTAGTGAAAATGTATCAAAATTGTTTGAGAAAATTCTATTTTGGCACTGACACTCAAATTTTATTATATTTAGCTCAAACACATTATGAAGCAGAATAGTGGCAAGATTATAAAATAACATTATTAAGAGCAATAGATTGTAACTACTAAAAGTTTCCAATAAAAAAATTATAGATTTTGTGTTAAATGCAATGAGGGTTTGAAATACCTTTGAATTCACTACAGAGAGCATCCCCAAATCTGACTTCACTACAAAGGGCCTCGCCGACTTCAAATAATTTGTAGCAAACACCGAAGTCTTTTCCCACCTTTTTCAAAATTCTTTAAGTCCTCTCCAAACAATCTTTATTGCCCATGCAAGTAGTTGCCATAACTCAAAATGCCTCAGTGTAGTTGTCAAGTTCCAGGATAAATGAATAATGAATCACGTGCCCGTGCAAGTAGCCTCAGTGTAGTTTCTAAGTTCCAAATTCTAAATGTGAATAATGAGTCCCACACAATACACTCCTACCAATCATTTCCTCATTTTTTAAAATTTTTTTTGTTTAAATTGTACTCATGTGACTAATTGTTTGGTCATTTTTATGTGTGACTAAATAATTTTATATCCGACGACTAAATTAGTCATTTATTTACCCATTTATAGACATGTTGCAAAAAATTAGTACAATTTAGTCATTTTTAATTGTTCTGACTAAATTTTTTAGTCACCTAGTCATTTATTTTCCAAATTTTACTAGTGTGAGTAGGAGAATGCACATCATGGAGGACAACATGACAAGAAGATACCATAGGATGATGGTCAGGACCATGGCTACTAGTAGCAATAGGTACAACATGATCTATATGGACATTAGACACACCATGTACCTCCTCCCCCACCTAATGGAAAGGGAGATCTTGTAGGGAGACTTACATAGGTCACTACCAAGAGAGATCAGGATCGTGTAGAGCATGATCAGACTATCATAGATAGATATGCTAGGGAAGGAGAGAGAGACATTGAGGTTATCCAAAGATAGGAATTAGAGGTTTAGCTAGCTACTATTATTGCAAATAGAGACCAGGCCAGGTTAGAAAAATATGGAGCTCGGGGTGAGTGAGATGTTGTCATTATAGAGAGGGATACTGAGCGGGGGCACAAGATTCAACTTAAGATTGCATAGGCCTCCACCATCATCTTAGAATAGTATCAACGAGAGAGGGATGATTTTATTGTTGAGGTCACATACTATCACACCCTATATGAGGACGTGTTTTGAGAGTAGAGAGATGACCATGATTCAGGGCTAGGAATGCTACTACAAGTGTTGAGTCTAGTAGGTCTGCAAGGGGTTTAGTTCATAGATATTCACAGCACACTCCTAGGCACATTTTTCGGCCACACAGGTCTCCCTTGAGCCTCATATATATATGTACATTTTGATTCAATTAATATGTATCACAGATTAATGATGATGATGTACTTGAAATTTCCATTTTTGATGATATATGAGATGTGACCATTTTTGATATGATATATGATGTGTTATAAGATGATTTATGATGTGCATGATGTTTATGATATGAGCCATGTGACGATAATGATATAATTCATATGATATGCAATGATTATGTATGCATTGATTATATGACATGCCGATGCTTATGGTTATGTGATGGATGATGTTAGTGATTCTCTGATGATATATGAATTTGATGTCATTGATATTGAATATGATGTATGGAAGTGTTTATTTTTTGTATTTTCTAATGTTTTGATATTATGTGGATAATATAGATTACATGTGATGATATATTATAATGTGTTATGAAAGATATGATGTACATATTGATGCATTATGATATGATTGATATAATATGCTGATTAGTTTGTGGATGTAGGATGCATGTGATATTGACGATGTTATGATGAAAAATGGAGATGTTAGTCAGAAGAATGGTTAGAGAGATTAAAGTATAGAATAAATTGATGATGTTGATCTAATTGTTAAAAATCCATAGGTTATGATGAATGAATAAATGATTGATGATATGAGAAACCATGATGAATATGCTTTTGCTTCAAGGAAAAAGAATAATTTTCATCATAACAATCCTTATTAATGTAGAAAATAGACATGATGCACCAAGGTATTAATGGCCAAGATGGCCTTGTATCTATTGTGTGGACTTTGACTCTACAAACAAGGAGTATTCTTGCTCATACTAGACATACAAAAACCTTGTTATAAGAGTATGGGTTAGAAGTTCAGAGCATTTTGAACCAGTGCATAGAGAGGTATGAAGAACCTAATGTGCAAGGTCACTTTTAATTACCTAAAATGAATTCCACACACACAACGAAATTATTCGCCATGGTTGTATTGGAAAAAATATTTGAAAAAAATAACACACAAAATCAATGACCATGCCCCATTCCTTCCTCTCTGAATCCTTATGGACATCGTCGAGAGGTTATCAGGATGAGACAGTAAAATAAATGAAAATAAAATACCAAAATAGATGTACAAAGCTACTATATCACTTGCCAAAGACATTTGTTGTTTAGGGATGATATTTGTCGATGATTCCCATTTTAAGAATGATCTATCCATTAAGGCACATGCCAAGATGTTGATATTGAATCTAATATTGATAGATAGGCAGTTAATACTTAAGCATTGTTTTAGTTCGTTAATAATCAAGTCTTTATGATTTTTTCTTGAACGTTTTGGGATTTCAATTTTTGGTTTGTTTACTTTATTGCTTTTTCAAATGGTGAGGGAAATAATTTGTTTATTATGGATAGATAGTTTATTATGAATAGATGATAGTGGAGATAGGATTTTTTGAGATTTATTTTTGATTTTTTTAAGGCTTTTGAGGTTATTTGAGGCTATTTTTAGTGTCTTTTGGTTATTTGGAATTTTTTGGTATTTTGAGAGATTTTAGAGACCAAGAGGACCTAAGGGGATTGAACTAGAGCCTCAGGGTATCATCAATGATGGCCTTGCCTATGTTATGCACATAGAGACATCATAGTTCACTTATTGGACTTAAGCTAACTCATACCAAGATGACAAATAATATTTTTGGGATTTTGATTGTTTTGTGATTTTTTTGGATTTTAGTGGATTTTAAGATTTTTTTGTATTTTTCATGGATTTTATGATTATTTTTTGGATTTTGAAGTTTATTTGGATGTTTTTGATTTTAAAGGATTATTTAGATGTTTTTGATTTTTAAAGGATTACCTGGAATTTTTTGATTTATGAAGGATTATCTGGATTTTTTTAATTTTTGAAAGATTATCTTGACTTGAAGTATGAACAAGGATCCAATTCATCTACCAAGTTTAGAAGGATTCCTCGGTTTGGAAAAAGATTACATTTATTATGAATAGTGGGATGATGTAGATGGAGGATAGTGATAATGCAGATCGAAGATGGTGCGACAAGGTTTGACATTTAGCAAATTATCAAGCTATGATTGGATGCATGTTTATTATGAGATGGATGGAATGAAATGGGTGTGATAAAAGGATGGATGGAGTGGATAGGAAGTTAAGTTAGATTGTAATACAAGAATTATTCAAACACGATGCCTATTTAATAGGGTTTCAACATGGTACTTGTCCTAGAAGTGCCACAAAGTGGTTTTCACTTAAAGAATGATTTATTTTTCTTTACTATATTTTTTATTTATTTATTTTTTTTTGTCACACAAGATGTTTGTTTTCCAGGTTTTCATCAAGGTGATAATTTTTTTGAATTTTTGAATTTTCATTTTTTTTTTGCTTAGGATATTTTGATGAGTTAGATATAGAATTTTTTGAGATGACTAGTATTTATTGGTTCTGCTAGAGGTTCACCTTTTGGAGTAGCCAACTGACATGCACTAGAGTTGTAACTTGCTATGATGAAAAAGGGTCCTAACTAGTTTGGCTTAAATTTTCCTTTTCCATCTTGGTTAAGCTAAAGTTTATGATTCTCTTTTAAAGTTAGCTCACCAACTTGAAACCTTTTATTCTTGATCCTTTTGTTATAGCTACACTTGAGAATGATTCTAATAGGATTGAAGATGGTTTAAAGAACTCAAACATCTTTCATCCAATAGTTCAAGCTCATGAAGTCTGGATACTCAGTAATCTTTATTGCTGACAAAATATTTTAGGGACACCCTTAGGGAAGAAACCTTGACCTCTACAAACAAGATGAATTCAGTTCCATATGCAAGGGAAAATGGTGTTGTTCTTGTGGGTGTGCGAATGTTGGTTCTGTAAGCCTACAAGGTAGGGTTTAACTAAAGGTTCTTAGTCATGACCAGTGTCATTAATGGTACTTTTAAGGATCTTAAGGATTGTTTTGTTAGAAAATTTTGCTTGTCCGTTTCCTTGGGGGTAATAGAGGGTGGAGAAGCAGTGTTGGATACGAAATTTAGTACAAAGCTCACAAACATCTTGATTTTTAAGTGGAGTTCAAATTTTATTAATAATGGTTTGAGGGATACAATAAAAAAAATCATATAGTTAATAATGTACTTCAATATTTGTTTTCTAGTGATGTAGGTTAGGGGTATGGTTTCTATCCACTTCGTAAAGTACTTCATGGTAGTTATGATGAACTTATGTCCATTAGATGAGGTGGGGGATATATTTACTATAAGGTCAAGTCCCCATTGTGAAAAAGGGTCAAGGTGTAGTGATCAGATGTAATTCTTGTGCTAGTGCATGAATACGATCACTATGTTGTTAACATTGAAGAAATTTCTTTACAAACTAAGTAGATTCCTACTCCATTGATGGCCAATTGTATCTAGTTCTAAGCAACTTCTTAACTAGATTAGGTCTACTAGCTTGAGACCCACAAAAACCTTCATGTAATTCCTATAAGGCAGTTTGAGCTTCTTTTGGGTTGAGACATCAAATAAATGTATCGTCAAGGCTTCGTCGGTATAAGGTATCTCCAAGGATAATAAAATGTGTAGTTTGGTAGATGAAATTTTTATTTTTCTTATTAGTAAGGCCATGAGGTATGGTTCCATGTTGGATGTAGGCATAAATTTCTTGGTACCAAGGTGAATCAAGACCAACAACATCACACACAATGTTATATTTCAAGACCTTGAATGTAGGTATAAATATTTGTTCCAAAAGGAATTAAAAACTTAGGACTATTATTCGACACATAGAGAAGAGACCCAATAGTATCCATTGCATCGATAGCCATACTGTTGAATCTTGGTATCTACTCAAAAAGAAAAACTAAGAAATATTTCTTGAAACTGTCAACCATCCTCTTATAAGTAATTAACTTATCATCCTTTGTTGGATATTCATCATTCACTTGTCTAATGAATAATTATGAATCACCATAAAACTATAGCTCTTTGATTCTCCATTCAACAACAATTCTTAATCCAGTGATAAGTGCCTCGTATTCCACTATACTTTTGGTTCGATGGAATACAATCCTATATGATTTAGGTATGCTATTTCCTTGGGGTGTGACAAAGAGAATACTGAATCTCGATCCATGGTGAGTGTGAGATCCATCAAAGTATAGTCTCCAATAGTTTACTTGAGTTTTCCCAAGGATTCCTTCATCATGGAATTTTGATATCAATGGGTGCTTCAGTAAATTGATCTTCTATTACTTGTCCCTTGATGGCCTTTCTATCCACATATTCTATGTCAAATTCACTAAGAATGATGACCCATTTTTTCATTCGATGAGTGAGAGCTTCTTTAGACAATAGGTATTTCAAGGGGTCAACTTTGGAGATTATCTTGATCCATCGGTTCAACATGTAGTGTTTGAGATTTTGGGATGCAAAATAACTTCTAAACAAGCTCACTCAATAGGTGTATAATTTAGCTCATACCCAACCAAGGTACAAATGATATAATACACCACTCATTTTTTGTTATTTTCATCAAGCTATGCTAACAAAGCCCCTAGAGATTTTGTTGTTGCTGATATGTATAAGATCATAGGTTTATCCTATATAGGAGGCATCAAGAAGGGAGGATATTCCAAGTAGTCCTTGATCTATTGGAAAGCTTGTTCACATTTTTTATCCCATGTGAAGACTACATATTTTGGAGCAAGTGTGTAAAGGGATGACACTTAGCTAACTATGGTATGAATCTCTAGATTGATTAAATTTTTCCTTGTAGTATACACAATTGATTTAATGTTTTTGGAGGAGGTATCTCCATAATAGCTTTAAATTTTATGGGATCTACCTCTACGCATCTTTGAGATGCAATATAACCCAATATTTTTCTTGATGTTATGCCAAAAACACACTTCTTAGGGTTAAGGCGCAACTGATACTCTTCTAGTATGTCAAATATGTGTGCCAAATTATCTAGGTGTCCTTGTCTTGTTAAATATTTTTCCAAGAGATCATCTACATAGTCTTCCATGGTGATATGGAATATTTCATGGAAGATCATAGTCATTGCACTTTGGTAGGTGGCTCTTGTGTTCTTAAGGCTAAATGAAATGGCATTCCAACAAAAATTTCCCTACGGGCAAGTGAATGCTATCTTATGCTGATCTTCAAGTGATATCTTGATTTGGTTGTATCCAAAAAATGTGTCCATGAGACAAAGAATTTCATGGTCCTCTGTCAAATCCACTATTATGTCTATTTTTGGTAAAGGAAAATGGTCCTTTAGACATGCTTTGTTGAGATATTTAAAGTCTATGCAGATCCTTATGACCCTAGTGGGTTTTGAAACTGGTACTAGATTCAACATCCACTAAGGATAGTCAATAGGTCTAAGGAATCCCACATCCAAAAATTTTTGTAGCTCTAATTTGAGTAGGAGTGCTATCTAAGGATGCATTTTGTGAAGCTTCTATTTTACGGGCTTAGTTCTAGGAAAAACTGTGAGATGATGAACTAATAAGGATGGGTCTAAACCAAGTATATCTACATAGGTCCGACAAATTAATCTTCCATTCTTCTATGAAGTTTGTGAAGTTTTTTCTTTTTTTAGGATATAGAGTGGCTATATAATGGGTTATCTTTGGCATATTTGTTGTTCCCACATTTATTGTCTCAAAATATTTAACCAAAACTGCTAATTTTTCCTGATATTATGTGATGATAGGGAAATTGAATCCTCCATCCTTGGGTGCCTCAGAGAGGTTTTCACCCTTAGATACGTCCTTTATTTTGACTTTTTAATGATTTGATATTGCCTTATCGTTGTTTTCACTAGGGGATCTAATTTTGATTTTTAGATTTAGATATTTATTTTTGCAACTAGAAGATTCAATCTCCCTTCCAAAATGTGCTTCTAGTACAAATTCAATGTCAAATCCAACTTTGAGATCTCCAAGTGGTATACCATATCAAATTCCCATAAACTTAGTGATGGCTTCATCATTTTGGAATATGTCCAAAGCACGTGTTTGTTGTTGTTGTTGATCCCAATCGATTAGTTGCAGATAAACAAGTTTAAGTTCATGTGTTTGGGACGGTTGGTCATAGAAAAAGGTAATAATGGAGTTTACACAAATGTATTCAAATAGGTCATCATCGATAAGATCATAGTAATCTAATGCCTCAACCACGAGAGAAGAAGAACCCTCCTCACAAGAGGCATTTCTAGTGTTAGGAGAAACACTGCTTAGCGAACCATAACTAGTCCTTGTTTTTTCTTACACTTTTCCATGATGATAGGATCCCTCATACCTTGTCCATTCAAACCAAGTCCACCTTTTCCCATGAATCCCATACCTTTATCTAACTAATAACCTTTGCTATTTGGATCAATAGGGATTAGAGTCAGTTCTTTCTCTTCCTCTTGTTATTCTTTATATAGACCTATAGAAATGTCTTCTTCAAAGATAACCTCATATTTTATGTCTTCGTATTTAGTAAAAAATATAGGTTTGACTCCCATAGTGATAGCTTGAGCTTCCTTGATTTATTTTAGTTTTACATAAGTTTTTGGTGAAGGAGGAAGTTTCCCAATGCAAAAAGATTGATTAAAGTGATAATCTCCACATCCATTGTCAAGTACTTAGATCTTGAGGTTAGGTTGGGATGGATTGGATGATGAGGATGGAGTTGAGGATGATAAAGGTTGTGAAGATGATGTGAGGGATGATGGATCAATGTAGGAGAATGAATGGAAAGAGATATCATTACTGGGAATTTGAAAGGTTTCTTTTATTTCTCTTCTAGATTCTTACAATAATGAAAAGGTTTTGGATCACCATATATTGTAACTTCCTTGTCATTCTAAGGAA
This sequence comes from Sequoiadendron giganteum, assembly GCA_007115665.2. Taxonomy (NCBI): domain Eukaryota; kingdom Viridiplantae; phylum Streptophyta; class Pinopsida; order Cupressales; family Cupressaceae; genus Sequoiadendron; species Sequoiadendron giganteum. Next base: position 488,874,451 of record CM021102.1, on the reverse strand, counting down.
ATTTTAGGAACTGATGGTATGTAGAAGGAACAACTTGCATTCAGTGAATCTAGGGGCATCCCAAGAGAATGTTGGGTAATTCAAGATCCAATACTTGACAAGTTATTTCTGCTATAGCCAGTTCTACCTAAATAGGAAGTCTACTGGTACCTTCTAAATTCATTTAATTGTCATTGTAGGCTCGTATAGTGATATTTATTTGTGTCTCAATGACATCATGAAAATATCCAAACTGTTTTATCAATTTTAAGGTACACATGTTGAAGACAACACACTATCTATAAAAACTCTCTTGATTTTATGATTGTGGATACAAAAATCAAGGTATAAGGCTTGGTTATGAAATGAATGTATGAGGTATTTTTTTGAAAATACAAGGTGATGTGTAGAGGTAATGTGCCTAACCGTGTCTTGAAATTGATCAATGTTTATATCATTAGGTATAGAAGAGTCAAGAAGAATTTTTTTCACAATCTCTTTGTTTGTGGGAGAAATCTTAAGGAGCTCAAGAATAGAGATCCGGGCTAGGATATTATTTAGTTGGTCAAAAAGGTTATAGTCATTTGAAGGCTTGGTAAGAGATTTGGATTGAGGTGGGGCTCCTTGGATGATAATCTTCCCTCATCGTGTAGTAATATTACACTCAAGATTACTACCAAATTTTGTGATGACACAAATATGGTTATTGGCTTCATGGATATTTCCCCCTACATTATCATAGGTATAGGCCACTTTAGTGTAATCCCATCCTTTACCTTTGTCATTCCAATTTGAATGGTAAGGGATTGGATCCTTCTAAATACCCAAATCATTATTTCTAGAGGTTCCAGGGAAATGATAAATATCAACCTCTCCCTTATCAATTAAGTATTGGATAAGGTTCTTTAGTCTTATGCAGTTGTTAGTCTTGTGACCCTTTATTCGGTGAAATTCACATTAATCATTTTCATTGTATCATAGAGGTTTAAATTGTGGCTCTTGGTAATTATTTTGTTCAAGAATCTTTATGAGGTTTGTTTGAAGTAATTTTCACAAAACCATCTCAATAGGTTCTCCCAATGGAGTGTACTTTCATTTCATTTGGTTTTTTTGTATTGGTGGTCCTCTTTGAGGGTTTTGATTTTGATTTGTTTTGTTGATTGTTCTAAGGAATTTATTTTGATTTATTTAGACATTATTTTAAGGATTATTAGGAGGTTGTATTTTTTAGATAAATTTAGCATCAACCACTCCATCATTAGTGAATTTTTTTTCTTTTCCCATATGTGAGGCTTATCATTTGAAATTGATGCGTGATCATTTTTATTGTATAATTTGATGACACCTTTCACGATGAGAACTATTTTGGTGGTTAAACCATTTTGAATGATGTATTCAAAGGTATTAGGGCATATAATAGTCAATTGGAAGCTTATGTTAGTTTGAAGATTTGAGATAAATATTTCAACAAGTTGTTTATGAGGAATGGGCCATTTACTTTATGTATCCATTGTTGTAAGTAAGAAGAAAATTACTCATCTTGGTTTTGTTTTATCTTATAAAAATCAAGAATCGTGATGTCTTGTTCGATGTTATATGAGAAATGGTTGATGAATTTTTTGGATAGTTCATCAAAAAAATTAATTATAGGAGGTAGATGAGAAACCATTTGATAGCTGAACCTTCAACACTTCTTGGAAAAGTATCATTAGATAAGAGTCACTATTAGCAACATCCATGCAAGCTACATAAAATTCTCACACATGTTCAATTGGGTCCCCTCTTCCTTTGTATTTGTCAAATTTTGGGATTTCAAAGTTTTTCAGGAAGGGGATCATTGGTATGTTGTGATCATATGGATAGGGAAATATGTCTCGTAATGCATAGCTCTTATTGTACTTCCCAAGTTGTATCTACAATATCCTTTGACTAAGGTTTTGGATTTACAAGGCGATGTTGGCACTTGGTGTGTTTGATTTGGGGATTAGGAATGTTATGTGTGTATTGTGGATTGATGGTTTGATAATGTGGATTGGGATTTTGATATTGTGGATTAGGGTTTTAATATTATGGATTGAGGTTTTGATGTTGTTGTGTAAAGGTTTGATGTTTTTGAGGAATGAAAGTTTTATGTTATGGGTTTATGTTTTTTTGTGTTAGTGGATTGGGTGTTTGATTCGATGAAGACCCATATTAATTTTTCTTGGCATTAGGATCTGGATTTTGGAATTATAACCCTCGTTGGTATTGTGCATTGTATAAAGGGTTATAATATGGAGGTTTTTTTGTGTGTATTGTGTTCATGTTTGATCTTGATTTTTTGTTTGATACATGCTTTGATCATGATGAATGTCTTTTTGTGTGCTGTGTTGATAGGCGGGTGGTTGTTGTGTGTGAACAGGTGGATTATTTGGATCATAAATAGTATAGATGGGTGATGCCATGTGTTTTTGTTTTGGAGGAATAGCGATATGCAATAGTGGCTAAATTTAGGGTTTCTAGTTTGGTGTATGATGCATGGGTATAGGTGGAAGGTTTCCCATGTTTTTAACATTAACATTTGGTCCTTGTTGTGGTGTGTTTTGTGACAAGGATGTTTCATATAAGTTTTCTAGAATGTTTGGTCTCCATGTATTTGTTGACACATTGTGAGTTACAAGTGGTGTGGAGAATGGATTCATTGATTATTGGTTGATGTTTTGAGCTGCCATGATGTTAGAATCCATTTGAATATGTTGGGAATATGCTTGTTCCACTTGAAATGGTTGTCTATATAGAGGATTGTCAACATGTTGTGTGGAAGATGAATCTTTGATTGATGCTTTGGATTTAGAAAAGAGAGGAGGTATCTTCAAATCTATATCTGGTTTAGGGATTCATCTAACCAACGTGTCTTCATCCATATGTATGAGAGTTGGATCTTTGAGAGCTTCAACATTAAATTCCACAAGTAGTTTGGCACCATGTTGTGCAAGTCTAAGGAAATATGTGCTAGGATCTAAACTGATTATCTTATCCATTACCTTTTTCAACTTCGGATCTTGGGTGAACTCTAAGAGATATTCTTTGATAATTTCCTCATCACTATAATCTTCTATGAGTACATCTGAATGTTGAGAAGGTTGGTTTTGTTGTGGATAAATCATAAATTGGTGTTGAAGAAGAACATTGCTTGATGGAGGATTGCCATTATGTTGTGATGGAGTAGCACCATGTTGTTGAGGAAGATTTGTTAAATATCCAATATACTGAGAGGGGAGGGGGTGAATTAGTATATTCTTAAAATTATTGAACAAAATCCATCCAATCAATCCAAAGCATATGATAATTAAGATAAGTAGAATCATCAACAAAACATGAAACACAAAACACAAGAGACACCAAAATTTTTATGTGGAAAACCCAAAGTGGGAAAACCATGGTGAGGATTAACTCACAATATAGTATAACTAGTTATAAGATATTACAGAGGGGGTGGCTCACTACTAGGACTCACTGTCCAAAAATGGGAGACTCTCTACCTACAGAAAAGAAGTAAAAAAATGGCTAACCGCTAGAATTGAACTGATGAAAGTACACCTCAAGTGAAAATTCAGTTCCTTTGTAGCTCAATAAATTCACATGCTAGTAGATCACACTTTACCCTTTTTTCTTCCACATATAATCTACTAATATTCACTCACACCAACTCTCCTCTCTACATCTTCAAAAAAATCTTTTATTTATATCTAATTATGCATAAATAACAATTAGGCCAGCTTCATGAGTCTTCTCAACAATAATTCAAATGTGTGGAATGAAATATTATGTTGGCATGGATTACACAAATTTTTTTTAATCCATTATATCTTCAATCTGCTTGATAGGTCGGTCAACAATAGACCTAATAGAAAAATTGTAAACAACAAAATGATATAGGTGATAACCATGAAAAACTGTATGCATGAGTTCCTATCCATGTATGCATTTCTAAGTCACAAAACATTTCCCAAAAAATTGAAGTAGTAGCTATTTACCAAAGGGGATTATAGAGAAAAATATCAAAGGTTGATCTTGTATTACCAGTTTAGAATATTGGATTAATGTGACTTTGAGTCTTGTAGTTGCAACTCATATAACATGGTGACGTCAATGACAACAATTTTTTTTAAAAGAGATATGATATTATTCATTCTTCCAACAATCTCCCCCTTTTTCATTGATGGAAACATGTGCCAAAAAGGATTTACATACATCCTATGTACATAATATACTTTATTTCTCCTTCTACTTCTCCCCCTTTGAAATCAAGGACAAAGGTCAAACAAAAACATGAAAGATATGTACACAGGGTCCGAGACACATAGAATCAAACTTCTGAACTCCCCCTGAGGAGTTATCCCAAGCAATGTAAAAAAAATAGAAATATTTTTACTTGGAGGAGGGAGAAATTTGAAGTTCCTGAAGAATGCCATGCCAGGCCACTTTCCCATTCTCCCAACTCTGTTTAGCAGATACCAGAATTTTGTTCAAGGATTCTAAAGCAATTAAATTTTCTTCATCTTCATCCGGAGTGTATGGAGTGAAATTGATCTTATCCAAATTATCAACATTAGCCAAATAATTAGCTACCGAAGCATACTCCATCCTCACATTATCACCAAGCATGCCAAATTTTTTGATTATTCCTTCCTTCTGATTTTGTAGCATGAAATTTTTTTTCTCCGTGTACAAAAATATCATTCCAAGTTGATCTATCTTTATCCATGGATACATTGTAGGTGCTATAGATAATGGTCAACTGGGACTCAATGGAGTCCATGAGATATTTTATTCTTTGAGTGGCATCAAACCACCTTATATAGTAGGAAAACACAAAATTAGCTTTAGATTCACAAGCCTTTATAGATTCAAGGCTTTTATCTACATTGGTGTGTGCCAAGGTACATTTGTTGTGAAAGATCAATATAATTTTCTCATTCATTTTCTCTTTCGTATCTTGTTTTATTTTCTCAATAAGTCTAGTGGCATGCTCCTTGAAGGAGTCCAACAGAAGCTTCAGGTTATAAATTGGAGAGAGAGATGTATCAACAAATGTTTTGGGAGTGACATCCTACAGGGCCTTAATGAAATCTTCAATGAGCTTAGATCCCTTTTGATGAATTTATAATATTTCTCTTCCATCAGATGCATGAAATATATTGCCTAATACCAATTTATGTACTGAAGAAATCTTGTTCATATCTGCATAACCTTGATTCATTGGAAGTTGTAGGAGTTTTAGAAGAATTACCGGTTGAAATATGATCTTCTTAGACAACAGTCCCTTTAAGACATCATCACTGGAGGAAGATTCTCCAATGGACAAGTGTGATTCTACAACCTGCTGGGATAATTTTTCATTCTTTCCAGTAATATCTTCTTCTTCTTCTTCTTCATTCTCTTCTTCCATCTCCTTTTCTTCTAGTTTTTCTTCTTCTACCTTTTCTTCTTCAATTATGTCTTCTTCTTTCTCTCCTTCCCTCTTCTCTTCTTCTCCCTTATCTATATCTTCTTCTTTGGGGTGTACTAGAGGGGTAGCAACATGAACTTTTTCTTCATCGTTTTCTTCAACATGTTTTTCACTTTCTAGATTCTCATTAACAACATTAATTTTTGGTAGAATATATATACTACCTATTTTTGGAGGAGTATTGGTGTCATTTAATTCCAAAGGTACATTATCATCAGCAGGACTAGAAGGAGGTTCTTCCACAACTTACATAGAAGTTTCTTTTCTAGGTTTAGGTGTCAAACTGGATGCATCAATCATGCCATACTTTTCTGCAATACTCCTGATAGTACTTATTGTTTCCTTATTCCTTTGATCTCCTTCCCATATTTTGTCATCAAATTATTAACTCTTCTTTTCACCCTGCACATGTTAGCACAAATCATCTTCAAATATTCTAAATTATCCATAGACAGAGAGGATGCAATTTCTTTATATGCTTTATTTCTTATTTTCTCTTTTAGCTCAACTACCTCTGCTCTTCTTTTCATCAAAATCTCCCAAAATTTTTCAGGAACATCACACCTAATGTTATCCCATTTAGCTTAAAAAATGATGACATATTTGATAATGGCCAATATTATTGTTTCTTTATCTTCTTCTCCTATTGAATCATACACTTTTGTTGTGGATTTCACCATATTATTCCCCAAAAAATCTAGTTTAAGAGGGGAACCAAGTCTTACTGGAGAAGCATTCTTTTCTTCCTGGTCTGATGAAAATTCTTCTGTAACTTTGACCTTCTTTGCATTATTAACATCCCGTTCATTAGTATCCTTTGAGGATGACATAAAGTGAACTTTCTTTGAACCAATATTGGTTTCTTGTGATGCACCTTCACTAGAGGAAACACTCACCCTTCTTTTTCTAGTTATTTTTGCACCTAGATCTTCTTCCTCTTCCTCCTGATCATTAGTGACACTCAGATTATTTTCCCTAGTAGCCTTTTATTTTCTTCTTTTAATAGGGGGCTACTCAAGGAACATTTTTCCTCTTTCCTAATTTGGTAGTAGGTCCAGAAGGGGCCGTGTCTTTGCCTTTATTAGTAGTGTTGGGTTCAATCTTCACTATAGCTAATCCAGAAGTTGGTATGGAAGAAGGGGTCCTACTGGATCTCCTTACACTAGGTAATTCTTCAGACTTCTATCCTTTAACGACTCTTCCTAGAGCTATCTCTTCATCTGTGAAATCATATTTCTTGAGCATTTTCATTACATTTTTCTTCCTTCTAGCTTTGTTTTGCTCCAAATGGATTTCCATGGATTTATCTGCATAAGTTCCAATCCGGGTTTCATTTGGATCTTTTGGACTCTTCAATAAGAGTTACACATAGCCTTCAACATCATCTTCTAAGGCTTCATAACCTAGAGGCTGAATCCAGATGGCCTGGGGTTCAACCGCTTCTATCATACACTCATCAAAAGATACACAAAATATAATCTCATTTTTATATTTTTCAAAAATCTTCCTTGAAATTATGTCTCTCATTCATATTCTTCTTAAAAACAAAAAATAATTCCATCAAGGCATTTACTACATTGTTCACATCACCCAAAGTACACATGTGATAAAAAATCTGATGTGCAACTGGTCAGGATGGATTCCAATACATTGTTCTAGATTTTCCTAGAAGAATTTTGAGAAAATAGAATTACAAACACACAATTAGAGAACCAAAATTAAATGGGTACTTCTTTTCTTATGAAATTCTCATATTTTCAAGAAACTATTGTGTGAGAAGCTCACATAGATCATAATTTGCACCATTTACAGTCATATCATAACCAATATAAATAGATATGGAAGACACAAACTTCTCTCTATTGGTGAAGTATATTTTGTGACCAATCATTATGGATGCATACTTCATGACTGGATGAGTGATAGGTTTTGTCGCAAGAGCCTTGTTATCACAGGTTGCACCGGTGAGATTCGTTAATATTTCATTTTTCACTGATTTTAGCATAGGTACTGGTCCGGTGTCACACAGTCTAGTAACGTCTTTGATTGATTCCTTGGTTATCAAGTGAGGTTCATGGGTCCAAAAGAACTGACCATACACTCTTCTAAGGACCAGTTTTACATACTGATCATCTACTATAGAACCATTTTTTTGAAAGTTGTTCCAACAATCCAAATTCTCTGCCACAAGTTTCGAGTACTCAGGTTTTACCAAGAAATCATCTCTAGTGAGTTCATTTATCCACATGTCAATTAATTTGATATGATTGAATTATTTTTTCTTAAACCTAATGTACATCCTTTTATCCTGTATTGGCATTACGCCATGAAGAATCAAAGAGAAAGTGCCCAAGGGGTCATCCTCAAAAACCTTCATTGAATATTTCCTATAGGAAGGCCTAGGTATTTTTGTTGTGTTTACAACTACATGATTTTGTTGGATGTTGTGGTTGTGTTTCTGATATGTGGTTGTCATTAATGTCAACACTATTAGCATTAATGTCTTTAAGACTAAATATGTCGAGGATATTGAGAAAATTGTAATAGATATGTTACAGGTTGTCTGTGAAGTAGTGAAGATTAGTATGATGGAAATTTTAGTATGTTGATGGTGAGAAGTTGTGGATTAAAGGGTTTTTTTTCAAGCCTATCTAGTTTGTACACCAAAATTTTCATAGGTGCGCATGAAGATTTGAGAAAGTTATGAGTTTCTATGTTCTAACAGTTATTCTATTATTGTAGCTGGTGTTTCTAGAAGAAGATAATGTGATTCATGTAATCTGAGTTTTTTCATATGTTCTTGTGATGTTTGTGAATGTTTATAGATCATGTTCTATCTATGTTGCACATCCGTATTGATCGTTGTGCTCACAATCCAATATTTTCTCTTGTGTGTTGATGTTTTTTATGTTCATGGCCAACAGGGTGATTGAAGCATGTTGTGGATCTTTGAGGAAGAATATTTGAAGGTGTTTTTTGTTCAAGGATATTTTTTGGGGTCTCTACTATGTTTTGGTCAGCCTTGGTTGATTCACATTAATAATCTTTATTGTTTTGGGCCGACAATATGCATTCATTCTATTATTTTGTTGAAGTCCACATGTAGCAATGTAATTCCTTGTTGCAGATATATATAAGTGATTGTTTATTCATTTGAAAGTGTGAAAGTGTGAAGTGTGTGAGTGCTATGTGTGAAGAAGGTTCACATCATTCAAAGGTAGAGCAAAGTGTGAAGAAGAGTGAAGAAGTATTCATGTGCTTAACCAAAACTTTACTTAGGCATTAGCAGATGCTACTTTCTCAGTTCAAATTCTTCAAATGGATTTAATCTGAATGTTTCTGTAAGACAATGAATCTTCCTTTGTATTTAAGCGGTGATCTCTAGGCAGTGTGCCTAAATTCATGTTCATTCTTCAATTATAATTCTTATACTTTTAACAGGGTATAAACTTGTGGACTGACTTCCACCATGGTTTTTCCCCTAACAGAGTTTCCACAAAAAAAAAAAGCTTGGTGTTATGTGTGTTTCTGATGTGTTGATTCATGCTTTCATGGTTATTAATCAGATATGAGAATAAGGGTTAATAAGTTTAAAATTATGTGACAACTGATTCACCCCCCTTCTCAGTTGTCTACCCTTGTGTTGCCAACAATTGGTATCAGAGTAGGTTCCTTGGAAGAAGTTTAACACTTTGAGGTGATCTGGGATGACGACATATAAGAAGGATAGTTTGAGATTTGTTGGAACAAATTATTCTCTATGGAAAACTTGAATGGAGTGTCATCTGAGATGCATTGGTGAATCCTACTAGAACATTATAAGTAATAGGTATGTTATTGCTTAGAATGGTCCTACTACTACTGCTGAGATTAGGGATCCTGAATATAATATCAGGGCTAAGGAATAGTTGCTGAGTGCTTTGACTGATTCTGAGATGACAAATGTTATGGATCTAAAGACTGTTTATGGGATGTGGAAAAAGTTGGAAACCTTGTATGAAGATGATGAAAATGTGAATATTGCTAAGCTACAAAGTCTGAAAGGGAAATATGAAATGTTGAAAATGGGTGATGATGATAATATCGCTAATTTCATGCAAAGAGTGAATGAACTTGTGTGTGGTATTAGATGTGTTGGTGGATAGATGAATCAAATATTTTTGCTAAAGTGCTTAGATCCTTGCCTACTGCATACAAAGTTAACGCTACAACTATTGATGAGCTCTAGATTGTGACAAATGTAACCAGAGACATGTTGATTGGTAAATTTACTGCTTTTGAGTTGAGTGAATTCAGTGATGCCCTTCTTAAGATAGAATTTGTAGAGATATGATCTGAGTGAAACTTCTTCTAGAAAGGTATTCAAGTATGAAGAAGAAATGAGACAGATTGAAGAAGACGAAAGAGAATTGAATGAGCTTGGAGCACCTTTTGTCAAAAGGGAAGCCAAAGGAGAAGGTAAGTATAAAGGAAAGTTTCCTATTAAGTGTTTTTCTTGTGATAAGATAGGTCATTTTGCATCAAGGTGTCTAAAAAGAGTTCCTAAGCCAAGACATAACAAGTCTAGATTTCAAAAGAAGTGTTATTATGCTACTGATGAAGGTGTGATAGATGATGAATCTGACAAAGGGAATGTAAGTGAAGATGAATTTGTGTTTATTTCTATCAAGGAAAATAATCCAATTTCTACTGAATTTGCTAGTTGTACAAATGTGGAGTAAGCCCGCCCTAGCTGATCGAGTTGAAGAAAAATATGAATGGGTAATTGATATTGGATGCTCACATCACATGACAGGTGATAAAATCAATTTTTAAGCTTGGAAAAGTAGGATGGCAGTGTTGTAAGATTTGGTAATAACAATGGTGGTATAATCCATGGTAGAGGATGTATTTATTTTGATGGTAAGCATAATACTGACGATGTTCTTTATGTTGAAGGTTTGAAGCATAATATTTTGAGTGTTGGACAAATGGTTGATAAGGGATACAATATTTAATTCAAGGATGGAAAGTGTGGAATATTGGGAAGTTCTGGAAATGTGATTGCTTCAGGTACAAAAACAAAAGGTAACATATTTCATCTGAATGCTGCTAGTAAAAGTTGTCTGATTTCTCAAGTTGATGAAATTTGGTTGTGGCATAGAAGAATGTGTCATGTAAAATTTGACAATATTATCAAGATAAGTTCTTCTCAGGCAGTGAGAGATCTTCCTAAGTTGGTAAAGCCTACTAATGCCATATGCAAGGAATGTCAGTTAGGAAAGCAAACTATAATTTCATTTCAGAGAAAACAAGATTGTTCAAATCAATTGTTGGAGCTTGTGTATACTGACTTGTGTGGTCCTACTAGAATCAAAAGCTTACAAGCTTACAAGTACTTCATGTTTCTTATTGATGATTACTCTAGGATGATGTGGGTTACTTTCTTAAGGGAAAAATATGAAGCTCTAGAAAAGTTCAAGATATTTAAGGCTATGGTTGAGACAAAGAAAGGTTTGAAGATTAAGTGTCTGAGATTAGATAGAGGTGGTGAATTCACTTCCAGTGAGTTTAATTATTTTTTTGAAAAATATGGGATAAAGAGACCATTGTTTTTCACCATGGACCCCTCAACAAAATGGAATTGTGGAAAGGAAGAATAAGACATTTCAACATGCTACTAGAACTATGTTGCTAGAAGGAAATGTTCCTCATATCTATTGGAGAGAAGCTATGAGTACTGTTGTTTATATCCTCAATTGGGTACAAATCAAAGGTAATACTGGTAAGACTCCTTTTGAGCTATGGTTTGGTCATAAGCATACTGTTAGATATTTCAAAATCTTTGGGAGTAAATGCTATATCAGAAGAGACAAAGATATAGGAAAGTTTGATGCTAGAAGTGATGAAGGAATATTTCTTGGTTATTCTACTAAGAGTAAGGCCTACCAGTGCTACAACAAGAGATTGAATAAAATGGTTGAAAGTGAAAATGTTAAAGTTGATGAAGATATTGCTAAACCATCCAGAACCTATGGATATGATTTTGATGATCAGAATGATAGTACAAACAAGAGTCAAACTTCAAATCAAGTTCAGATCATTCTGGGAATCAAGAAGATCAAGAAGAAAGAGAGACTAGTGAAAGTACAAAAGAGATATCACAAGAGCTTGAAATTCATGAACATTCTAAGACTCCAAGGTATGTGAGATTAAATCATTCAAAAACTCAGATTATAGGTGATAAGAACAAAGGTGTCTAGACTAGGAGAAGAATTGCAGAAGAATATTGTTTGATTTCAAAGACTAAGCCAAGTAATGCCAATGAAGCATGTAAAGATGAAAATTGGATTTAAGCAATGAAAGAATAAATACAAAAAAATGAGAAGAATAATACATGGATTCTTGTTCCCATACCTAAGGACAAAAATGTAATTAGAACTAAATGGGTCTTTAGAAAAAAACTGAATGAGCAAGGCAAAGTTATCAGAAACAAAGCAAGACTGGTGTGCAAAGGATATTCTCAGATGGAGGGAATTGAATTTGAAGAAATTTTTGCTCTTTTTTCTAGAATTGAAGCTGTGAGACTATTTCTTGCTTATGCTTCTTAGAAAAACTACAAAGTTTATCAGATGTATGTCAAGTCAACATTTCTAAATGGTGAATATGAAGAAGAGGCGTATGTTGAGTAACCTGATGAATTTCAATTGACTGATCAGGGAGATATGGTTTGTCAGTTGAAGAAAGAATTGTATGGACTCAAGCAAGCCCCTAGAGCTTGGTATGCCAGATTGGATAAATATTTGTTGAAGCTTGGATTTAACAAAGGTACTGTTGATAGTAATATGTATTTCAAGATTGATAATGATAAATATTTTTTTGAGGAAGTTTTTGTTGATGATATCATTTTTGGAGGAGATGATGGTTTGTGCATGAATTTTTCTAATGAGATGAAAAATGAGTTTGAGATGTCAATAATTGGAGAGTTGAAATTATTTTTGGGATTGAAAATTACTTAGTTAGATAAAGGGATCTTTATATCTCAATCCAATTATGTGAAAGAACTGCTAAAGAAGTTTGGTATGGAAGATTCAAATCTAGTCGGTACACCCATGGTGACCGGATGCAAGTTGACAACAAATGGTGATTCTCTGAAGGAAAATTAGACTAGATATAGATCAACGATTGGTAGATTTATTTATTTGACTCAAAATATACCTGATATCATGAATTTTGTATGTATTGTTACAAGATTTCAAGCCGATCCTAAGGAATCTCATGTGACTACTGTGAAGAGAATTTTTAGATACTTGAAGGGAATAGTTGATTTTGGCCTATGGTATCCTAAAGATGATGATCTTACCCTGAGTGCCTTGACTGATGCTGATTGGGTAGGAGACATAAATGACATGAAAAGTACTAGTCGTGGTGCATTTTTCTTGGGAAAGAAGCTGATTTCATGGACAAGTAAAAAGAAAAATAACATTTCTTTGTCTACTGCAGAGGCATAATACATTGTTTCTACTAACAATTATACTCAAGTATTGTGGATGAAACAGATGTTGAGATAAACAAGAGTTGTGTATGATGAACCTATTGTTATATTCTATGATAATTCAAGTGCTATAAAAATTTATAAGAATCCAGTGTTGCATTCAAAGACCAAGCATATATCTATCAAGTACCACTTTTTGAGAGATAAGGTGAGTGATAAAGAATTCAAAATGGATTATGTACCTACCGAGGAACAAATTGTAGACATATTTACTAAGACATTACCTAAGGATAATTTTGAGTATCTCAGAGGGAAGTTAGGGGTGATTACTATTACCAATTTTCACTACAACTCAATTAGTGGAGCTGATTAAATTTTGTTATATCTTAAAGTGGAAATTCAATTAGTTGCTACATGGTTTTAAACTACTGATTGCATCTATTCTATTAAATATTAGTTATGCATTGTTTGAGAGAACATAGTTTAGAGTCATTTCTTAATAATTTATAGAACAAATGAAGTACAAGTTGCTTATACAAATGATTAAGCATCCATTTCTTTCATTTATTTCATGACACTGTTACATTACAAATTTCATTTGATTGTGAGAATACAAATGATGGTACTACTTTGCATTTCTGATGCATTTCTTTTCAGAATAAAAAAAAGGAGAAATCAAAGTATCCACATAATTCATGGTTTTAGCTGGTCATTCATTACAAGAAAGGAAATATACAACTAAAAGAAAGTGACAAATAACATAGAACATATTCGTCATTGCCTAAGTTGATCTTCAGTTGATGCCTTGTTGCTCCATTACGCTTATGCTTCTGACTATATCTACAAAATATTGAGAAGGGTATCAATTAAGAGCTCAGGATATGAACTATACTACATTCCCTACTAACAAAAATATAATTCAATCGTTGGGATGCATAGAATCAACTAAAATAAAAGTGCAGGAACTAGAGCTGAAAGAGTAAACATCATCATATTTATTGTTTTTGATAGCATTTTTTTTTTCCTGTGCAGGTATAGGAAAAGTCACGAAGCTTATTATTTTTTGAATACATAAAGGCATGTGGGGTAAAACGGGCTCCCACAAGGGTAGAGCTCGGCATGTTTCCCCTTAAAGTTACAAGTGGGCTGAGAAGGAAAGTATAATTACCATGCTCATTTGAGCCTTCCACAAGAGAGTAAAAAAAATTTAAAGTGAAGGAGTAATCGAGTTTATCATGCATTCATAACAGTCAAATCAAAACATTGAAGTGAAAATTACAAGTGGATAATAAATCTGACAAGCTTGATTCAGCTGAAAAACTATCAATATCATTCTGGAAAGTTAAATATTGCTTTCATATTAATTACATTTTGTTGCTTATGTTTGTTCAATTTATTTTATGTTGTTTCATATGGTTTTGTTTTGGAGCAGTAGTGCTCTATCTCATAAATAGTGATAGTGAACAAGCATACATAATGCCTTATCAAATAAAGATTCTAACAAATGATAACACATGGTGATTTTTATTTTATGAGAATGCTGAGCTGAAAATACATGTTCTTTTCTAAAGCATTCGTGAACATTGTATGGGAGATATCAAGCATAAAGATAATCATACAAGTAGAGTGATGAGTGAAGCAAGAGTCATAAGATTCTACTACTAGTGAATAAAGGAGACAATGCCATAAGACTATAAGAGTGATGCCTTAGCCAATGAATGATAGATATGTTGTTGTGTATGAAGACATAATCAATTTTTGGAACATATTGAAAGAATGCCATGTTGAGTTTGATCAAGAATGCAGGAGTAAGTAATTTCTTTCAGAAAATTGAGCAACCACATGGATTTTATTCTAAATACAGATTTACCATGGTTTCAAATCATACCCATGATGGTTTTCAACAGTTTCAATGGAGAGTGTAGTGCTAAGTAAGATTATTGCAGAAATATAAAGGTTTCTCTCTATTTCCAGAATGCCTACATTGGGGTTGTTCATGTAATGCAGTTTTTGCTTTAAATAATGAGTACCAATATGAATTTTTGATTTAAAAATTCAGGTTTATTCAAAATATTGAATACCCACATTGGGGTTTTTTGTCAAAATGGAGTTTTCACTAGTTTCAGTTAAACCCACATGGGGTTTTCAACAGGAAAAACAAAATAAATGATTTGATTCAAAATCTAGAGATACCCATGAGGGTTTTACAGAAAGTGCAAAAAATGCATGTAATGCATAATGGGTCGAGCCCATTTATGGAGATTCCAATTACATAACTCTTAGGAAGCTGAAAAACCCATCTTAAATTCACTGTAGTTTGCAAAATCTGAAGAGAAGAAATACAAAATGGAGTGAGAAATTCGCAACAAAAGCTCAAGATCACATGTTCATGGAATGACCATCTCGGTCTACATTTTATATGTTAAGAACATCAATCATAGATTCTATATTTTAAGCTTTCAAAAGATTTTTCATTGACATAAATAAACAATGAAAGGAAAGCTTACCCTTGTCAAAGTAATTAGAGGAGTAAAGTGGCGCGGCCAGTTCTAATGGAGCTCTCAAACACAAAGGTCAAAATCACTAATGGAAGCCAACATGAATGAAATCAAACATAGGGATAATGGAACACACAAAATCAAAAATGAAAGAGGAGAGGCTGCAACCTTATGACCTTGCATTGCTTTCAAAATACAAATGGAGCCACAAAAAATACCATGAAGTTAGCTTACCATTATCATAGTGAGGGGATTCGACCATTTGGAAGCAAGAATTTGAAGTTCCCAAGAATTCAAAGTGAAAAACCCTAAGCATATGGTGATGCCTTTCCCGGCTGAGTTCATTCTCAAAGTTGCAAGTGTAAAATGAGGTGATTTTAGGGTTTGTTCAAGTTTTTTTCTATCCTCATGCCCTAATTCGAAAATGGGATTTTCCATTGAGATTATTACCTTATGTTTTATCTATTAATGCCTTATACATGTCCTAGGTCGAATATTTTAGAGGCCTTCACATGAATTATTTGCCTAAGTTTAGGCTTGTGTTGATTAAATATTTCAAGGTCTTTAGACTTTAGGGCTTTAGGTTTTTATGTCAATATTGCCTTAGTTAAAAAATGGATGATGGTAGATACCCTAGATTTTAAGTGATTTTGAAAAGGAATCAATTAAAATTAAAAATGAAGTTTTTCTTATGAATCAGGGTCTTATTTTTAGATTGACTTTAAAGAAATCAATCAAGTATTGATATTTTTTAATTATTTTTTAAAGAAAAACAATTAAATATGTAATAGAGATGGCTATTATTTTTATGATTTTTTACAAGAAAAATCAAGATTGCAATTTGAGAAATAAGGGTATAGTTTGCAAAGAATTCTTTTTTAAATTTTTATTGCAAAATTAAGTCAAACTAGGGAAAATAAAGCAATTGTAAAAGGTTTGCAAGTCTTGTAAAGAAAGGATAAAACATTGCTTTATAAATTGTTTTATTTCTTTGCTATTTTTAGTAGATTGATATTGATTTTTCCTCTTGGTTGGATTTGAGCTTCTTGTTGGAGAGATAAGGTGTTTTTTTTTCTTTTAAAGAAAATAGAACCTATTTTTAGGAGCTTTTCAGTATGTACATGCAAAAAGTGAGACTTTTCCACTTTTGTGCCAACTTCTTGCGCAATTTTTGATGCCTTTCCTTAATATTTTTTCCTGAGCTTGGATTAGGGTTTAGTGATATATCTTAGGGAAAAAATTATTTTTTTTCTAGTTCAAATTATTGTTTCTTTCTCTGATACACATTCTGAGAGCTTGTAAAAATTTTGTACCAGTTTCAAACTTTGGCATACTCCTTCAATTCAATAAAAGCAACATTCCTATCTCCAATTTCTAGCTTTATTTATAGTTTTAGTATGATGTCTACATTGTGATTCTGTTTATATATCCTTTTCATGTCCTATTATTGTAGATCATTGATACATAAAGTTCATTTAATGCAGGTTGCATGTTGTGTTAAATTCTAAACCTTCATGCAAATAAATTATGTGCTGGATGTTCATGAGAGATTGTGAATTCATTGTTGTTTTTCTGAAGACTGTTTGTGGGTAGAATATCAAAGTCATATTTAAGTTTTGGAATCATCTTAGATTAAAGTTTTAAATTTTAGTCATATTTTTCTCTCCCTTTTCCTAGAAAATCACTTAGAATAGGATTCATCATTTGGAGAACCAACTCACTTTGGAGATTCCCTTTTCACATAGATCACCCACATCTGAAAAGGGTTTCCATGTTTCAACAGATAGTTTGATTTCTACAAATCTAACAAAGGGTGCATATGTGATTGATAACAGTTACCCCTCCTAATCATAACTAAGATGCAAGACATTACATCAGTCCGTGCATTTCACAGTCATATCTTGATTCAGATTGATGTTGTGGTGGCTGCTACTCAGGGGGAGTAGTCAAATGATTTAGATATGTGGTTCAGAGCTTGTCTATATTTTTCATTGATTTCAAATGAGGAAAAGAGTAATGTGAAAATCTGGGAGAAGTCATGAGAGAAGAGTCAGAACCTAAGGAGTAAATGCTAGAGTTAGTTGTGTTGATGGTGTTTTTCACATCATGTGTTGCCATCAATGCCAAAGGGGGATATTGTTGGATGTTGTGGTTGTCATTGATGTCAACACTATTAGCATTAATGTCTTTAAGACTGTATATGTCGAGGATATTGAGAAAATTATAATATATATGTTATAGGTTGTTTGTGAAGTAGTGAACATCAGTATGATGAAAAGTTAAGTATGTTGATGGTGAGAAGTTGTGGATTAAAGGGTTTGTTTTCAAGCCTATCTATTTTATCCACCGAAATTTTTTAGAGGTGCGTATGAATATTTGAGTAAGTTATGAGTTTCTGTGTTCCAAAAATTATTTTGTTATTGTAGCTGGTGTTTCTGGAAGAAGATAATGTGATTCTGGTAATCTGAGTTGTTGTGTATCTTCCTGTGATGTTTGTGAATATTTATAGATAATTTTCTATCTATGTTGCATGCCTTCATTTATCATTGTGCTTATGATCCAATATTTTCTCTTGCATGTTCATGTTTTTCATGTTCATGGCCGACATGGTGATTGAAGCATGTTGTGGATCTTTGAGGAAGAATATTTGAAGGTATTTTGTGTTCAAAGATATTGTTTTGGGTATCTAATATGTTGTGGTCAACCTTGGTTGATTCACATTAATAATCTTTATTATTTTGGGCCAACAGTTTGCATTGATTCTATTATTTTGTTGAGGTCAACATGTAGCGATATAATTCCTTTTTGTGGATATATATAAGTGATTGTTTCTTAATTTAAAAGTGTGAAAGTGTGAAGAAGAGTGACAAAGAGTGAAGAATTATTCATGTGATTAAATAGAACTATACTCAGGCATTAGTAGATGCTACTTTCTTAGTTCAAATTCTTCAGATGGATTTAATTTGAATATTTCTATAAGACAATGAGTCTTCCTTTGTATTTGAGCAGTGAGCTCTAGGCAGTGTGCCTGAATGCATGTGCATTCCCCAATTATTCTTCTTATACTTTTAATAGGGTATAAACTTGTGGATTGACTTCCACCGTGGTTTTTCCCCTAACAGAGTTTTGATGAAAAAAAATCTTGGTGTTATGTGTGTTTTTGATGTGATGTTGATTCATGCTTTCATGGTTATTAATCAAATATGAGAATAAGGGTTAATAAGTTTAATAAGTTTGACATTATGCGACAACTGATTCACCCCACCTCTTAGTTATCTACCCTTGTGTTGCCAACAAAGTTACCATTTTCTATTTATCAATATTTTTAAAGGATTCAAGAAGAAATTTTCAAAAGCTCAAAGCAACACAAAATCAAAAAATACCTTTTTCTTCATAGATAGCTGAAACTAGGGTTTGCACTAGTTGCACCTTAATTTGATCTAAATCTCTCCAAGTCATTCTTTTCCTCTTTCAAATGTACAAATGATTAAGATCCTTTATGAATTCAATTTATAGATTAATGCGATTCCCTAATTCACATTTAATTCTCTTGAAATTCGAAAAGCTGGTAAAATTTCTCAACTGCATTGAAAAAACCTAATATGCTTCACAAAAAATAATTCATGCCTCTTTTATTTTGGTTTCTTTTTTAAAACCTTTGCATACTAATTTCTTACAAATTCACTTTGTGATAAGGACTGACACGCTCACAATCAGGGGGTTTAAGATTTTTTCTGCTAAAGCCCCCCCTAAGGCCATGTTAGGTATAGTTCTCAAAGGAATCATTTGCACTAGATGAGGGTACATACGCATCAATATTCCTTGAATTTTCTTTTATTTTCTATATCTTACTCATTTCTTGCTTAAATTTTTCTTTGTCAACCTTCTTGTCAGGTTCATTCTTCTTTACTAGAGAATATTGTTTTCCCTTTTTTCTTTTGCATACCTTTGAAATATGTCCTAGTTTATTGCAATTATAAAAACCAATATTTCTTTGATTTAATTGACTTCCATTGAAACTTATTTTGCATTGATTCACTTTATGCCCATATTTGTTGCATGCATAGCAGTAACCCAAAAAGGATTGATTCATCCTTCCTCCATTAAACCAGTTCATCATCTGATTTCTACATTCACTAGCTCTATGTCTAAAATTATTACAAGCATAGCATTGTTTGGGGAAATAACCAAAGAACTATTTCATCCTACTTCTGCATTCAGTTGCCTTATGCCGAAACTTGTTGCATGAAAAACAAGTGCCATTGAAAGATGGGTACCTTTGTTCATTTGGATTTTTGATAGGTGGTTTCCTTCCTAGATTTCTTTTCTCCTTCCCATTATCTTGAGTCTTTTGATCATTTACTACTTTTGAGTTTTCACCTATTTCTAATCTCGGTCCTTGTTTGTCTTTAGAGGGTTTCTGTCCTACAATCAGTTCATCAAGCTTGGTAGAACTTGACTTGAAATTATCCTCACATAATTTTTCCTTTTCCAATTCTACTCTCAAACTCACTACTTCTTGTTCAAGCTTGGAACGTTCATCAGAATTGTCCTTCATTTCTGCATTCAAACACTCTTGAATTATCTTCTTTTCTTCTACTTGCAACTTTAGTCTGGTAATATCTTTATTTTCTTGTTTCAATTGGTCACTGACTTCTCTATGTCTCTCTTTGAATTTCTTTAATTTCTCCTTCAACTTCCAGACTGCTTCATCAAGATTTTCTTTCAAATCTCTATTTTCATTTTCAGCTTTATCAATATCATCAAGGGCAATATGGAGTTCTGCATTATCCTCCATTTGTTCAATCTCCAAGATCTCCCTCAGGCTATTAGACTTCTCCAGAGGAACAAAGCTCTGATACCAATTGTTAACTATCCAATATACTAAGAGGGGGGGTGAATCAACATACTCTTAAAATCATTGAACAAAATCCATCCAATCAATCCAAAGCATATGATAATTAAGATAAGCATAATCATCAACAAAAAATGAAACAAAGAACACAAGAGACCAAATTTTTTACGTGGAAAACCCAAAGTGGGAAAAACCACAATGAGGATTAACTCAAAATATAGTATAATCAGTTATAAGATATTGTAGAGGGGGTGGCTCACTGCCCAAAAATGGGAGGCTCACTGCCTACAGAAATGAAGTAACAAAATGGATAACCGCCAAAATTGAACTAATGAAAGTACACCTCAAGTGAAAATTCAGTTCCTTTGTAGATTAGTAAATTTGCATGCCAGTAGATCACACTTTTCCCTTTTTTCTTCCACATATAATCTACTAATATTCGCTCACAAAAACTCCCCTCTCTACATCTTCAAAATAATCTTGAATATATATTTGATTATGCATAAATAACAATCAGGTTGGTTTCATAAGTCTTCTAAAAAATAATTCAAATGTGTGGCACACAATAGTGTGTCGACATGGATTACACAAACAAAATTTAATCCATTATATCTTCAATCCACTTGATAGGTCGGGCAACAATAGACCTAATAAAAAAATTGTAAACAATAAAATGATACCGGTGATAACCACGAGAAACTATACACATGAGTTCCTATCCATGTATGCATTTATCAGTCACATAACATTTCCCAAAAATTGAAGTAGTAGCTATTTACCGTAGGGGATTCCAAAGAAAAATATCAGAGGCTGATCTTGTATTACTGGTTCAAAATACCGGATTAATGTGACTTTGAGTCTTGTAGTTGCAACTCATATAACATGGTGACATCAATGAAAACAAAATTGTTAACAATAGATATGGTCTTCTTCATTATTCCAACAAGATTAAAATTTTATTGCTATGAAGGATTGACATTGTGTTGTTGTGAAGGATTGACATTATTTGTTGTGAAGGATTTCCATTGTGTTGTTGAGGATTGATATTGTGTTGTTGAGGATTGAATTTGTGTTGTTGAGGATTGATATTATGTTGTCGATGATTGATATTGTGTTGTTGAGGATTGAATTTGTGTTGTTGAGGGGTGGAATAATCTGGAGAAATGTCATTAGGATTAAAAACCCATGGAATATCAACCATAGTTTCCACCTTGGTGATGGTAGGTCCACTAGAGCTACTTGTGTTGGTTTCCATTCTCTTTCTATATTGAGACCTTTTTTTTGTCATAAACATTCACAATGGTTCATGATGGATGATGAAAGGTTTGAAAATGAGGATGGTATAATGTGATTGTTGATTTGGGTTTTGGTTTTCAAAATGAATTTCAAAAAGGGATGGTAAAAAATTTGGACAAGAGAGATGTTGATTGATGTTGATTTTTTTGGGATTTTTGGATAGATGAAAAATATTGATTTTGGATTTTGGTACTCACCCCTAAGACAAGAGAATGAGTCAATTGTGGGTGCTTGGATATGATGCTAAGATATGGACTCAAATGATATTGACAAATTTTGATAGATGTGTGTTGTCTAAAAAGTGTTGATGGAAGGATAGTTGATATCCCTACTTGAACTAGACTTGTGAGTGGAACTAATAGAGGATGATAGTGATCTAGAAAACATAAAGGGAAGATGATTTCCACTAAGTTTGAAAAGAATACAAGATGATAGGCTAATTAGATCAAGAGACACTAGCAAGATGATGAGGTCAATAGGATGCAAATGATTGAGTTCCAAAGACAAGTTTGATGTTTGAAAAAGGAAAATATAAAAAGGATGCCCTAAAAGAGGCTTGATGCTGTCTAAGGCTTATGATAATGAACGAATGCTAATTTTATTGATGTTTTGTTGATCCGAGGGATATTTTCACTAAAAATTGAAGTGTCTCCAATATTCCAAATTTCTCTGTCTCCAATACTCTAGATTTATGTACCATTAGAAAGATCTCAATGTTCTGATTCCAACACAACTTGAATAGAGCAAAAAGGACTCCGTTTGATCAAGTTATGACTAGTCAAACATTTGGTCAAACTGGTATCAGTGGTGTCAAGTCGAAGATCTCCTCGAGACGATTCTGACAACATTCGTTTCGTCAAAATCCGATGTCGTTTGCATGAGATATAAGCAGTCAAAGTTGGGTTGACTTTGCTGACATAAGCATGGCACAATCAGCATGGTACAATGTATAGTCAGCAGCATGGACCAATCTTCAACCGACACGTGGCAATCCAGTGATAGTACAATATTGACACATGGCAACACAAACCAATCAAATCATGACACGTGTCCCTGGCTGCAGCGAATCACGATTTGCCACATGGAACTTCTCTCTCCAGCGACCAGTTTGAAGATAAGATTTATTAGCAAAAATAGGTTAGAGGGATTCGATCCCATGACCTTCCATCCCCTAGTCACATGCCATACTGTTGCACCATGCACAAGGCACTTGACTATATTTAGTCAAAGGTTTTATTTGGCTTTTAAAGATCAATTAAACAATTTGTCAAAATTCAAGGGTGGTAGGATTTGACCACCCGACCTCACCGCCCCCAATCTCGGCCATTTACACTACACCATGTATGGTGTTGAGATATTTTGAGGTGAGGAGATATCTAATCGGCTTATGAAATCCGATAACCCCACAAATAAGATAAAATAAAAAAAAAAATATCAATCCCCTATTTTAAGTGACTAAAAATCATTAAAAATTCAAAGCCCGATAATATAAGATTACATGGGGCTATTTTAAAAGGGATAATGTTATTTTAATGGGAATTTTGAGATTTTATTGTAAAAATGGAGAGATAAGGTTATTTTGAAAATCATTTGGTTATACACCAAATTGAGCAAATTTCTTTGTATAAAAGGGTTGGGGGGGGGGTTAGGGGCTTTAGGGGGACATTAATCGGATTTTTCAAGTCTAGGTGGTGAAGCAGTGATTTAGAGAAACAGGGAGATTTTCTAAAGAGATTATTTTGAGCCAATTTGTATGTCAGAGTATCGTCATGCTGTCGAAGTGCTCTTGGTGCATTTGTAATTGATTTTTTGAGATTAATCAGATCGGTCTCACTCTATTGGAGATGACCCAGAGACGTAGATACTTTTGTGGCGAACTCTGTTATCATATCGTTTGCACTTTCTCTCTCTTCTTATTTCTCAATTTTATTTTTCACCTTCAATTTTTTAATGCATAATTTCAATAATGTATGCATGAGTTATATTTGCATTAAGTTATTATAATTAAGCATTCAGATTCACAATTAGTCTAGATCCTAATAAGATCATTTGTCCAAAAGATTGTGATGAAAATACCTAGGTAAACCAAGTTTGGAAGATAGAATGATAATTTTTGAAGATGGAAAATTATTGTAAACGTATAGGTCTTTTGTGAAAAATGTTCTAAAAATAGGATAGATGTTATGATAGTGTTGTGCAATTTTTGCACACACGCCCCATTGAAAGTGGGGACCCTCTTTCTTTGGTTTTTTGGTGTTTTGGCCCTTCCTTTCTAGGGCTTTTGCTTGCTTGAGTTTGTGCTTTAATGTCTATCTTGCCAATTGAAGTGATATACTTTTGAAATCTATTGAAAATCCGAAGTTCTGACTTTATCTCGGGTTTTTCACTGATTTCTGGAAAATCCGCTTGGGCCAGATTCTCCCGATTTCCTACCAATGTCCGAAATTGCTACTTTTTGCCCTGCTTTCGGGAGAATCTGCATGACTTGGATTTCCCCAAAGTCTGTGGCAGTGTCGAATCCCCGAAGTCCATGGCAATGTCGAATCCCCAAAAATTTTGTGGTCGTGGCTGTCTTGTCGAATGCATTAATGGCGTTTGTGCGGAGGTCTTGGGGCTTTGATATATCGATTCTCAGAGAAGTAATTGATCATTTTAGTTTATGCATTTGCTCTCATTCGGGCCCGTCTCTTGAGTTCTCAGGGTTTTGCTGGATATCTAGATTTCTAAAGCTATTTGGACTGTGAGTTTGCATCCCCTATGCATAGATTATATTTGGCTCGTGTTGAATGGTTTTTTGTTGGCTTGATCAATCACAACCTTTGTGATTCCATGGTATGTAGATGTGCCCTTTTCTCTGTTGATTTCAATGGATTTTCTTCATTTGCTTGGGGGTCCTTCGTGGTTTCCTGGTTCTTTTGGTTGCACATCATTACTGGGCGTCTCGAGGTGTTCCATTAGGGTACCGGCCCATTTTGATTGATTGAACATTTTTGATTGGTCTGGTACTATATCTTATTTGGGAATTGGCTTACTGTAGTTTCAAACTTTTCATTCTGGTGTATGAGTGAGTCATCTATGCTTTCATGGTAGACATATAGGGTTCTTAACCTAGGGCATGACAATTCTCTTCAAATTGCTAGGAAGAGTGTCCTTGGTTCATGTTTTATTCATTGGAGGCCCAAGTTAGGTTGGTTTCGGAGTTCTGTCCTAGGTCCGGAGTAATTTGAATCGATTTGGTGAAAGTGGTAAAGATGTAGATAGGTTCAAGTTTTTGAGGTCTTCACAGAATTCCGCTTCATCCGGATTTCCCCGACTTTTCTATCTCTTCTTCTTTTATCACTTTCTATTGGATTTCATTTGGTTTCGCAAAAATCCGCTCCATCTAGATTTTTCTGAAGTCTGTGGTCGGGTCGTTTTACCGATTTCAAGCTTTAATACTGTTATATTTGGATTTTTCCAAAATCCGTTCCATTCGGATTTTCTCGAATTGTCCATGTCTCTTCATTTTTCCCGAGTTAGTTATAACTATTGCTGATTTCACCAAAATCCGTCTCTAGCAGATTCTTCCGGGTTTTTTTCTGGGAAATGTTGAATTTGATGGTTATAGATCTTTGGTTTATTGGTAACTGATTTGATTGATTTAAGGAGCTTATGCTAAGTGTTTCTAATGATTTCCCTCGGTTAATTAATGAGTTTAAATGATGTTAGGGGATTTTTGCATGTTTGGTTCATTGGAATTTTCCTGGTCTAGATTTTCCCGAAAATCCTTCCCAGTGCAAAATTCGCAAGGGGAGCTAAATCCCGAATTTTGAGGTAATGACCTTCCACACTTATTGTTTCTTATGGATCTAATTGTGGTTATCTTCGTGTGTTTACAGGTAGGTTCAGGACAAAATGTTGTTGGTCGAGGCAAGGGGAAGGCAACATATCTAGGTGCAGAGGCTTCTGCCATCTCAGATGTAGAAAAGGTTAAGTTAGATATAAAGAGAAGAATTCTTGAGAGCAAGTTGACCTCAATTTGGTCAGGGATAACATATACAAACATACGCATGTGGGACTATGAGGAATTCAAGGCTGAGATGTCAGCACCCAACCCTCCTTTGTTGGCAAAAAGAATGGTGGAGTCCGGGTTGGCTCATGTGGTAGGTTTCCCTTCTACAATGCATTGTTATGAGTTGGTGCTTGAGTGTTCCAGAAATTATGATAGTGGGACAAAGAGAATAATTGGTCCCTAGGGAAGGATTCTTGTTGGTTTCAGTCCTGTGGCCATTGCTGCAACCTTTAACATGCCTGATAGGTCCCATGTGGTGGGCTTTGACATGGATGTTGCTAGAAATTATTATGAAGAGAAGATTGTCAAATCTCAACAGGTGATCAACTCTTGGCTAGAGAAGCCTAAATCTCATTTCTCTAAGTTGCCTAAGCAACTATTTAGGCTTAAGTTTAAGAGGGAGTATTACAATGCCATCACCATTCTCAGCAGGTTGGTAGGATTAAAGAGTGCAGGTGTTTTTGAAACCTGAATGTTCAATGTGATTGCTAGAATAGAATAGGGAATTGACTATCATTGGACAAGTGTTATCAGTAGTGTGATCCATCATTAGTTGTGTAATGTCTTGTAGACCAGGACTTTCACTATGACCTCTTACCTAGTGTATTCATTGGCCAGACTTCATCCATACAAAGGATTGGGCACTAGGGGTATTTTTGGGAAAGATGCTATCTATGAAGTGTATCCACAGTTGCACTTGACTGGTGGAAGCTACCAGAGGTTGAATGATGCCTTCACAATGTAGATTACCAGACTGCTCCAAGGTGTAGACCATGTGAGAATCTTAGATAAGGCAAAAGAGTTGATAAGGAGATATGGAGCTTGGTTTATCTAGTTCCCAACCTTCTCATATATCAAAATTGATGGTTTTCAGAGGGCTCCCTACAAACTCCCTAGATATCACACTGATCATATTGTATGGTTGGAAGTCACTAGACAAATCTGTGACTTTGACAATGTTGTGAAGGGAGAAATGCATAAGACAGGTTTTGGGAATGATTTCCCTTTGAAGATAGGGATGGGAGAAGTTTATGCCTCTATTCACTCTGCTCATGCTTTAGAGGAGGATATGGGTACTCTTGGGCTCTCTTCTCATTTTAAGAGAGCAAGGTTTGATGTTACTTGCGAGGCCTAAAAGAAGGCCAATAGGGATTATAGCCATAAGGCTCATATTGAGGAATGCTGGATTAACCTTTTTGATGAGTTCGAGGTGAGAAAGAAGAGGTTTTCTAGGTTGCCAGTGGACTTGGTGAGACTTTACAATGTAAGGGCCATCCCAGACCAAGTAGAGGAGGATGGAAATGTGATCCAGGGTCATGTTTATGAGGTAGTGAAGGATAAACCAGTGGGGAATTTGACTGGTTAGAGGAAGAAAAGACTGATTTAGATTAGGTTATGGCCCCAGTGATCAAATACACCAAGATGTGGTTAAAGCACAAAATATTGGAGTTGGAGAGCGAGGGTGTTCCATGCACCTATGAACTGATGGGAGACTTAGAGTCTCATTCTACTTTCGAGGCTTCACTTGAACCAGATCCAAAAGGTAAAAAGAAGGTGGATTCTCCTTTTAGAATCCAGGTAAGAGAGGTTCAGGCTGAAAAGGCTGTAGAGGAAGGCAAACAAAGGAGGCATGTTGCAAAGAAGAGGCATTATGCCTCTAGGAAAGAAGTTGAGAAGAACTAGGAAGGAGAGGAGGAGGTTGAAAGTGTTCATGCATTGATGAAGAAGAGAAGAGTCACAAGGACACCATAGAAGGTAGAGGAAGCCCCTAGGGTTGACAAGGAAATTGAGCCACTAGTGGTAGTGGTGGAAAGCTTAGGGGAAAAGACATAGGTCTACATGAGGAGATCAAGGACTCCTTCCCCAAGGGATACTGTAGCACAAGAGAATGTTTTAGTGAGTATCCCTTTTGTTGAGCAAGTAAATCCCTCCATTCCTTAAGATGCTGGTAGTGTATGGAGAGAACCAAAGAAGGATGAAAGTCCTAAGGATTTGGGTGAAGAAGAATTTCAAGAAGGAGACCTCTTTAATGCAGAGGCAAAAATTGATAGGGTGGTTCAATCTCCCTTGGTTGCATATGCAGATTCACCTATAAAGGAACAAGTAGAAAGGTCTCCTCAAAAGGAGGAAGAGATACTAGCTAAGGCCCCTTCACCAGTGCATGTGGTTGTGGAAGAGAAGGTACAAGGAGAAGATAACCCAACTGTGGATGATCCTAAAGGTCCAAATGTTGAGAAGGATGCAACTGCAGATAACCAAGAGAAGGAGCAAGATAAACAAGACAAGGTGCCTGCTGGGTCGACTATTTCAGATTGGCTAGAGAGGGAATTGAAGAATACAATGGTAATATTGAAGGATGCTCCTCCTGATTGGGATGCCCTCATGGCCAATGTAGAGAAGGAGAAGACTAAGAAGAAAGCAAGGGTTGTATCTCAAATTGAGAGGGATGGATTTGGTAATAGAGTGGCCCCATATTGCTACCCCTTCTCCAAACAAAGATAGGGACAATATAACCACCCAAGACTATAATGTGTAGATTGTTGACTTGGGGCATGCTACCATGGAGCAGGACATTGAGGAATATGAAGGCTCCAATGTAGTGATTGTGGGGAGATTGAAGAAGGAAATACAAACTAGGAATGAGTTGGAGAAGGAGAATGAAAAACAAAGGAAATAATTGCAGGAGTTGATGAAACCCTTGCAATCTATTCGCTCCTCCTCTTCTTCTATGAGATTGCTACCCTAGGAAACAATCTCTAAGTTAGAAAAGGTGAAGGGCACCTCGCATGCTACAGTTACCTGGTTGCAGGGTGTCCAAGCTAAAGGAGATGATGCCATTAAGGGCATATTGAAAACTAGAGGTGATGCATTGAGAGTGATAGATTGGTTAAAGGCTGCATTAGCACAAGATGATGTGGATACCAACCTCCTGTTGTAGAATACTACAATAATCATGGGGTTTACTGAGGAAAAATTGGTACAGTGCAGGATTCTTCCTTTTCCTAGAGTTTCCGAACCTTGGGAATGGTTTGAAATCCTAGAAATGAGGCAAAAGTTCCTGAAAAAGATCCACAAATAGGCAAGGCAGATTGAGGATGCTCTAACCAACATTCATGATAGGTGCATTTCATTCTTCGAGGTCATGATTGGAAGGAAGAAGTTTGCTCCAAAACATCTCAATTTGGAACAACTTAGAAAATGGTGGAGGGATGTTTATTCTCCAGTGAGTGAAGGGCCAATTACTGGACATTAGTTGGATGATGCTACAACTTATATTTCAGTCACTGATAGGTATTTGGCCAAAAAAGCCGATTGGGATGGTACAGTTAGGCAGTAAAGAGAAGATATCAAGTCTCTTGAGAGAAAGGTTAGGGTTTTGCCTGTCCCACCTGTTGTTGCGCTGGATAGGGTCTTGTTGGTCGTACATGGTGAAGAAGATAAAACTAAGGACAAGGATGGGGAGTATTTATATAGGGTTACATTGGTATTTGTGATTCCCATTAATTCACATGTATTGGGCTGACCTTTTGACAATGTGACCACCCAGGACTATAATGTGCAAATTGTTGACTTGGGACATGCTCCTGTGGAGTAGGACATTGAGGAATATGAAGGCTCCAGTGCAGTGATTGTGGGGAGATTGAAGAAGGCAGTACAAACTAGGCATGAGCTGGAGAATCAAAATGAAAAACTAAGGAAATACTTGTAGGAGTTGATGAAACCCTTGCAAGCTATTGGCTCCTCCTCTTTTGCTGTGGGATTCCTACCCCAAGAAACAATCTCTAAGTTAGAAAAGATGAAGGGCACCTCGCATGCTGTAGTTACCTAGTTGCAGGGTGTCCAAGCTAAAGGAGATGATGCCATTAAGGGCATATTGAAAATTGGAGGTGATGCATTGAGATCGATAGATTGGTTAAAGGTTGCATTAGCACAAGATGATGTGGATACCAACCTCCTGCTACAAAAGACTACAACAATCATGGGGTTTACTGAGGAAAAATTGTTATAGTGCAGGATTCTTCCTTTTCCCAGAGTTTTCGAACCTTGGGAATGGTTTGAAATCTTGCAAATGAGGCAAAAGGCCCTCAAAAAGATCCATAAATAGGTGAGGCAGATTGAGGATGCTCTGACTAGCATTCATGATAGGTGCATTTCATTCTTCGAGGTCATGACTGGAAATAATAAGTTTTCTCCAGAACATCTCAATTTGGAACAACTTAGAAAATGATGGAGGGATGTTTATTCTCCAGTGAGTGAAGGGCCAATTATTGGACATCAGTTGGATGATGCGGCAACTTATATTGCAGTCATTGATAGGTATTTGACCAACAAAGCCGATTGGGATGGTACAGTTAGGCAGGCAAGAGAAGTTATCACGTCTCTTGAGAGAAAGGTTAGGGTTTTGCTTGTGCCACCTATTGCTGAGCTAGATAAGGTCCTGTTGGCCATACATGGTGAAGAAGATAAAGCTAAGGACAAGGATGGGGAGTAATTATATAGGGTTACATTGGTATTTGTTCCTACCATTAATTCACATGTATTGGGCCAGACTTTTGACATCCTGGCAGTTTTTGGACGAAATTGGTGCCAATGGCACATTTCATATGTTCGAATATCTTTTAGGCTGACCTCTTGTAGGTCATGTTTTTATTGTAAATTATAATTTGGGTAGACCTATCTTGTGGATTCTTTATAAAATCTAGCATGTTGCCTCATTTGAAAAAAGATATATTGAGATTAGAGATTAGACATAGAGGGATAGGTAGATCAGGAGAGAAATAGGTAAGTGATATTAGAATAAGTTAGGGTTTGTTCTCAAGCAAGTGTTGTAACATAAAACTGGAATTGTTGTTGTTGTGGGTGATTTAATATAAGAGAGATATTGTGTTTGGTATCTATCTTTTGGAATTTCATCTGGCATGGTTCTTATTATTCTATCTTTCAAATTGCTTAATAGTTATGGTTAAATTATTTTGTAATGCTTAGGGTTTCATGTTTGGAATGTTTGCAGTGATCTCTAGTCCATACTTTTTGCAATTAGCTGATTGTTAGCTGCTTTGCAAAGTTAGCTTGGATTTATATTTGTGCTTAGTTCAATTATGAAGGTTTATTCACCTCAATTGCAATAGGATTGACTGAATGACTGTTTATGATTTGAAAATCTTTAAATACCTTAGAAGATTGCACTATTTATGTGGAATTGTAGATTCATCTAGGTGAAGAAGAAAATAGTTTATGAGAGATCGGTCCATTTTATTCTTTGGTATTTTCAATCTTAGGGTTAGAAGTAGTTTTAAGATTATCTTTGAAAGCTCTATCTTTTGTTATTTCTTTATTATCAGGGTTCCAATCAAGTTTCAAAGTATCGATTTATTGTTTATATCTGATAAGATTCGAAATCTAGTGTTTCTCGTAGTAAGGTCTCATTATGATTACCAACATTTTCACATTTATCACTGAGTTTTTTTATTGCATTGTCAAGACCTGACAGTAGAGACCTTGGGGTTATTTCTTTTCCATAGAAATCTACCTTTCAATAGAGATAGGATATCATATTCTGTCTAAGTTCTTGATGTGCAGAAAACACCATCAATAGATTGGCACTAGATGGAGGGCCCTTTGAACAAGCAAACTAGAGCGTTTCTTAAATGCCATCTCTCCTGAGAGACTTAGAAGATGAACTGGATCTACTCTAGGAGAAGAATAATTTCAAGAGTTACAAGCCCCAACTAGGTCAAGAAGGACCAGAGGAGGGGAAGAATCATCATTAACTCACCCACATCCATCATCTCCATCATCGTCATCTTCATTTGACTTTGAGGGGATTCCCATTCCACAACTACAACCGGTCATAAATCAGCCATTACCATCCCACCCCCACCAATGGCTTTTCTTGCAATAATCCTTCCCCATTGATCTTCAAGAATTATAATGTTATGCCCAAGAATCCTGAGCACTTTTTCTCTAAGTTTGATACTCATGACCCCAAAAAAATGGCATAAGAACATATTAGGATTTTCCAGACCTGTCTGAGGGATAGAGGGATTAACCATGAAGATGTTGCATGTAGGATTTTCCCTTAATCCCTAGGAGAAGAAGCCTTCTATTGGTATAATCATTTACCTGCTGCTTCTATCCATAATTGGACTGAGTTGGAAGCTGCATTCCTACAAAAGTTCAAGATTCCCATTAGTGCTAACGAGTTGTACTTGCATTTTATTGGAGTAAAAAGGGAGATTAATAAACCCATATGATCATTCAATGATAGGTTCCATCGAGCATATACCAGACTCCAGGCACCTTACACTAGAAATGAAAATACTACTTTGGAAATATACCTTGAAGCCTTGGATAGCCTTACAACCAGCTTCCTGAAACAAAGGACGAATCCTACGAATACTTTGCTCACTGCATATGCAGAAGTAGTAAAATTTAGTACGAACTTGAGGCAACATTTGTCAGGACCTTTGCCATCCTTAGGCACTGTTGCTCACCCTGGAAAAATCCAAGCCCTTAATAAGGTTTTGACTAGTCATGTTCCAATAATGAATCCTGTACCATCATTACCTTTGGTCCCTCATCCAGGTCCACCTATAAATCAAGCTCAACCTATGACTTCTTATCCTCAACAAAGAACTAATCAACCCTTACAGCAGCAACAGGCTGGTTTCCCTACATATTTGTAGAATTCAGAAGTCTTGAATCAGGCTGTTGGTTCTGGGAACATACCCGAATATCCTTCTAGAGGTAATCCAACATCACCCTGTAGTTTGGATAAGGAAAGGTTGGATGAATTATTTGAACAAGCAGACTAGTGGCTACAAAGAATGTTAGGCTGACCTGAATGTGGAGCAATTGGGTGAATATGTTACCTCTGTATTCAACCTCTTCACTTGTTCAAATAATTCATATAATTTCGAAAGAGGTTAGTACTTTGACTGGAGTCAAAATTTTGACAGAGGATAGGGGTCTGGTCAGAATTTTGATAAAAGGCAGGGTTCTTGTCAGAATTATGATAGAAACCAACAAGGTGGACAAGGATTTGACCGAGGGTAGCAACCTAGGCAGAATAGATCATGGAATATTGGGCCTAATAATGGAGGGATTCCTACTCCCTTGGATCAACTTGCTACTCAAGAGAAACCTCTGAATGGTGTATATCTAGTAGAAGCAACTTTGTCAGGATGGTGTAGGCTCCATAAAACAAGTCAACACTCTAAGCTAGACTCTGCTGAATTTTGGACTACAACTTCTATCTTTCAGTATGAAATAAAGAATAATTCAACTGGATAGGAATTTGTACCTTCAAATCCTTATGATTCTCTAGTAATAGCACTTAATCATGCTTCATTTCCCAAGGGTGAGGAAAATGAACTAGAAGAAGTGTCTATTACGAAGGATGAGGCAGAATAGGTGTTGAATGAAGATGAGATCTCCTAGCTATTTAATGATGAAAATGAGAATGATATTGGCCCTTTAGATGAGGAAGAAGTTGGTGTTGAAGAAGTTCATATGTTTCAACAACTAGCAAAGAAGTATGATTTAAGAAATAGACCTAACAGGGGTCCACAAACTGGAGGTCCTTTCACCACTTCCATTCCCCCTAAAAATTTCAATACTCCACCTGATCCATAATCTAATAACAATCTATCTTATCCTCATGTGCCGACACAGTACTTGTCAAAGGGGAATAGTGCTGAAATTTCCAAGGATAAGCAGACCAGTGGCTACAAAGAATCTTAGGCTGACCTGAATGTGGAGCAATTGGGTGAATATGTGACTGAGGAATTCAAGAAAGTAAAAGTAAGTCTCTCTTCTTTTGAGTTGTTAAGAGTTCCTGCTATTATGAATGCAGTTATGGGATCATTTAGTTTAAATATAACACTAGAAGGAGTAGCCACCAATGAGGCTACTACCAGGTCCCACCTATAGACAAGAGGTGAGATAAGGACAAAAGTCAGGTTGCACAAGCTGATACTCATCTAAATTTGTTTCAAGGTAAGATGGAAACTCCTCCCTTCCTAATTTTTGTTTGTATCTTTGGAAAGAATTTGCATAATTGTCTCCTAGATTCAAGAGCCTCTACAAATGTTATGCCTTTTTCTGTTTGCAAAACATTAGGTATTACTCCTATTGCCTCTCAAAAGAAGGTTACCCAATTGGATAAAACAGAGGTAAGTGTAATTGGAGAATTAAACATGATCCCTACATAGCTTACATCAGATCCTAGGGTGCAACAAGTGATCAATATCCAAGTTGCTGACATCCCTGATACTTATGGTTTGATTTTAGGCAGAGATTTCACTAAAGCTTTAAATGGATACACCTCCATAGATCATTCCCATATGTGGTTACCATGGAAAGGGGTCCCAAATCAGATCAGATTTGAAAGGGAACCCAAAATGAAATATGTGATCACAGAATACCAGAATATCTCAAACGAGGTGTTGATATCCGAGGTTAGCATGGGGAATTATGTTTTGGTTGCATCAATTACAGAAAATGAATAAGTTTTCATGTTGCAGGATGCTTAAGATAAGCACATTTCAGAGACTGGTAGTCTTGAGACACTAATTGAACAAGAGGATGAAATAAGTAATGAAGGAGACAAGTAGCTTGGTTTGTTGGATAACTTTCAGGAGTTCATCCAAAAGTGTATGGAAGACCAAATACAATTGAAAGGAAGCATGAAATTTGAGGAATTATTGCTCCCAAATTGGTGCAGAGTACATGATGCTCCTCATTCTGAGCTGGAGTGTGATTTGTGTTAGAATGTTATTAGATAGATACAAAAATGCATTAATCTAGTCCTGCTTACTAGACTCAATGTGTAGGAAGAATCAAACAGTGATAAAGGTAAGAGCTCAATGCTTCCTAAAGAAATCCCTAGCCCCAACAAAGAACAAGGTGAATTGAAGCCAAAAGAACCTGATGGCTGTTGGACACTAAGGTTTGATGTATCTAAATCCAAGCAGGGTGCTAGAGCAGGATTTGAATTGATTAGTCCTAAAGGTAAGAATTAGTTTTCTACTCACAGACTCCAGTTCCAATGCACTAATAATGTTGCTGAATATGAGGCTTTGATCCATGGCTTACTAATGGCATCAAGAAAGAAATTTAAGGTATTACAAGTATTCAGAGACTCAGAATTAGTGATCAAACAAGTAAGAAAATAGTATTCATGTCATGATAGAAGGATGACCAACTACAGGCATAGAGTGTGGGATCTCATTAAAGG
Organism: Sequoiadendron giganteum; assembly: GCA_007115665.2. Classification (NCBI taxonomy): domain Eukaryota; kingdom Viridiplantae; phylum Streptophyta; class Pinopsida; order Cupressales; family Cupressaceae; genus Sequoiadendron; species Sequoiadendron giganteum. The sequence continues at coordinate 488,839,569 of CM021102.1, read as the reverse complement.
GTTTGATGCCTTTAATATCCAATTGATCCCTTAGAACAAAAACCAGGTTGCTGATTCTTTAGCTCAAGTTGTCAACACCTTGCAACCTTTGTCACTTTCAGGATTGAAGAGATTTATAATTGAGCTCATTCCAGTCCCTTCAGTGCTTGGCAACGTTACTAATTTTCAGGTATTTGAGGATGATAAACATATTTTGGACTTTATTACAAGCTGTGATGTGTTTTCTTCCCAAGTTATTGATGAGATAGAACTTCAGGAAGCATAAATTGACTTTGGAGGAATCGTCAATCTAAAGACTAATACCATTCAAAGGGGTATGGTGCAACTTGAATGAATTTTTGACCTAGATAAGATAAGAGAACAAGAACAACAGACTAAAAAAGAGTCTATTAGCAGCCAGTAATATGGGGACACCATATGACTTGAAGAATGTTCTTATTGGCAAGGTATGTACTCTAGGGGAAAGAAAGGGGATTATTGATACCTTACATACATATCAAGATGTAATAGCTTGGAGTTATGAAGACTTGAAAACATATGATACTTCAATCATCACACACACCATCCCTTCGAGGTCAGATGTCAAACCATTCAGACAGAGGCAGAGGCCAATTAATGCTCTGTTAGAGCCCATTATTCAGAAAGAGGTGCAGAAACTGCTTTCAACACGCATTATATTTCCAGTAAGACACTCCACCTGGGTGGCGAATTTGGTTCCAGTAAAGAAAAATAATGGAGAAATTAGACTATGTGTGGATTTTAGGAATCTGAATAGAGCATCAGAAAAGGACAATTATCTAGTTCCTTCACTAGATGAAGTGCTTTAGATTGTCAATGGATCACAAATGATGTCCTTTTTGGATGGGTATTCTGGATACAACCAAGTCATGGTGCAATATGAGGATAGGCACAAGACTACCTTTACTACCCAACGGGGAACTTTTTCTTATAGAAGGATGCCATTTGGATTGATCAATGTTGGAGCTACATTCCAGAGAGCTATGGACATTGCTTTTAAGGATATAATTGGTAAGTGCATCATTATTTATATGGATGATTTGACTATTTTTTCTAAACAATGAGGTGATCATATAACAGACTTATGCAAGGTGTTTCAAAGATGTAGAGAGTTTGGTATTTCACTTAATCCAAGAAAGTACAATTTTGGAGTCACGAAAGGGAAGTTATTCGGGCACATTATCTCAGAATAGGGTATTGCTATTGACCTTGAAAGAATTCAGGCTATCTTGAAGATTCAACCTCCTGCTAGTAAGAAAGAGATGAAGTCATTCTTTGGTAAGATTAACTTTGTTAGGAAATTTATCGCATGATTTGCAGAGATAGTCAATCCATTAAATGCTATGTTGAAACAAGAAGCAAAGATAGAATGGAATATAGAAGCTAAGGAGGCATTTGCAGAAATCAAGAAGGCTATTGCTGAAGCTCTTGTATTGGTGAGCCCAGATTACACTAAGCCTTTATATATATATTCATTCGCTTATGACCACTCTTGTGCTGTAATGTTAACTCAAAAGTCTGATCAAGGGAATGAATACCCTATAGCCTTCATGAGTACTCCCTTGAAAGATGTAGAATTGAAATACCACAATGTGGAAAAGTAGGCCTATGCTTTGGTCCGAGCAGTGAAGAAGTTCAGGCATTATATCCTGAGGAATAAAGTTTTTGCCATAGTGCCTAATCCTGCAGTAAAGCTGTTATTGATGTAGAATGAGTTAGGTGAACGAAGAGCCAAGTGGGTAACCATGTTGCAGGAATATGATACGGAAATCCAGCCCATGAAATTGGTAAGAGGACAAGGGCTTACAAAGACAATGGCTGAGACAGGTCCTGGTCTCACAACTCAACATTATTTCCTTCAAGAGGTATCTCCAGGAGACTGGTATGATGAAATTATTTTCTATCTATTGAATTAGCATTGTCCTGATCATCTTAACACGGTTCAGAGGTGAGCCTTGTGCTTGAAGAGTGAAATTTTTATGATAAAAGGAGCTATACTATATAAAAGAAATCATGAGGGTGTTTACTTAAGATTTTTAGGGAAAGAGGAAGCTGCTAGAGTAATGATTGAATTCCATGAGAAATATTGCATAGGCCATGGTTCTGCATCATCCACTGCACATCAAATCTTGAGGGAAGGCTATTACTGCCCTACTTTGTTCAAAGATGCCCACCAACATGTGAGAACTTGTCACATATGTTAGACCACAACAAGTAAGGAAAAACATGCAACTCTTCCACTTCAACCAGTCATAGAGGTAAAACCATTTGCTTAGTGGGGTATGGACTTTATAGGTCCAATTAATCCTCCATCTTCTGCAGGTCATAGGTATATTCTGAACATAACTGATTATTTTACTAGGTGGACAGAGGCTCTTTCTTGCAAATAGTGTACTTCGGATGTGGTAATCAATTTTTTTGAATCAAGAATTATTAATCATTTTGGTTGTCCACTGTCTTTGGTTTCTGATAATGGTCCTGCATTCGCATCATTGAAGTTTTCTAATTGGGTGTTTGATCATGGGATTGTTATTAATTTTTCATCCAATTATTACCCTTAGGGTAATGGTCTAGCTGAGTCTTCCAACAAGAACCTACTGATAGTCATCCGTAATTTGTTAGAACAAAATCCTAAGGATTGGAACACCCAACTCCGATTTGCTCTCTGGGCTGACCGTACTAGACATAAGGCATCCATAGGAACCTCTCCTTATCACCTAGTGTATGGTTTGGAACCTATGTTTCCTATTCAGTTGAAAATCCCTACCCTACAGTTTATTAATGAGTACTATAATGGAGAAGATAAATGTGAGGCCCGTTTGGCTGAACTATTGCATTTGGAAGAGAAAAGAGATGAAGCCCTAGAAAACTTTGCTAAACATCAAGGTGTAGTAAAAAGATGGTTTGATAGGAGAGCTAAGATAAAGGCCTTTAGAATTTCTGACTTAGTTCTCTACTGGGATAAAGCCCATGATCATAAGGGAGAGCACTGTAAATTTGATAAACTTTGGCTCGGTCCTTACTAGATTTCAGAAATTTTGGGAGATAATTCTTTTCGTTTGAAAACCCTCACTGGTGAGGATATCCTACTTCCTATTAATGGGCAGTATCTGAAGCATTATTTTCAACCTTGAACTGCTTGCAGTTCATCTTGTACATAGTTAGAGTAGTTTTGCTTTCTACTTTGCTTTGCTTTAGTAGTTAGGTTTGCTTTGGTTTGTTTTTCTTTTCATTTTGTTTTTCTTTTGGGTTCCTAAATTCTTTGGGTTGTTGCACCTGTGCAATAGGGTTGTTTTGTTGGGGGATTATTCTAAAAATTTCTTTTATAAACTCCAATCAATTTTTTTAGAATCAAGTGGTGGATTTCTTTCATCTGATCTTCTTTGTACTAGGAATTAGAATCACTTGTTTTGAATGCTTTGAAGTATATTTGGGTCTCACATTTCATATTATAATAAATAAATTTCTGGAGTTGCATAGGGTTCTTGAGTTGTTTGGCCTGGTGAAAAATCTTATATTCTGCTTCAGTGCCATTGTGTTCCTCGTCCCTAAGTGTGAGTTTAATTACTTACAAAGGTGAATAAGAAATTTCTATAAAATATAAAAGAGAAAGAGGAAAATTTTGAATATTTGAATGGGCTTCACCTTATCAAGAGTATCCTAATATCTCTACTGAGGCTATAGATGCTTGACTAGAAGTAGAGCTATGCTTGGGAGGGTCACAATGATAACCTCATCGGGGCTATGAATGCTTGACTGGTAGTGAGGCTCTACCTAGGTTGCTTTTGAATTTTGAATTTTATGTAGCTTGGTTAAATTTTCTCTGGTTCTTCTTGTACTTGCAGGATGGGAATAAATGCATAATACACACACTTGGACCCTGGTATAGGAAAAGGTTTTCTTGCTTATGGTTTCTAAATTTTTTTTCTTAGAGGTCTTGATGAGAGGATCGTAACCAGAGATTCTAGGTTCTTGATTCTAGTTTATCCTTGAAATGCTCTGGAGCATTTCCCTAGCGGAGTCGCCATTTGTTGTGCAATTTTTGCACACACGCTCCACTGAAAGTGGGGACCCTCTTTCTTCATTTTTTTGGTGTTTTGGCCCTTCTTCTCTAGGGATTTTTCTTGCATGGGTTTGTGATTTAATGTATATCTTGCCAATTGAAGTGGCATACTTTTGAAATCTATGGAAAATTTGAAGTTCTGACTTTATCTCGGGTTTTTCACTGATTTTCGGAAAATCCTCTTGGGGCGGATTCTCCCAGTTTCCTCCCAATGCCCAAAATTGCTACTTTTTGCCCTACTTTCGAGAGAATCCGCATGACCCAGATTTCCTCGAAGTTCATGGTAGTGTCAAATCCACGAAGTTCATGGCAGTGTTGAATCCCCGAATTTTTGTGGCCGTGGTTGTCTTGTTGAATGCATTGATGGCATTTGTGTGGATGTCTTGGGGCTTTGATATATTGATTCTCGGAGAAGTAATTGATCATTTGAGTTTGTGACTTTTCTCTCATTTGGGCCTATGTCTTGATTTCTTGGGGTTTTGCTAGATATCTAGTTTTTTGAAGCTATTTGGACTATGAGTTTGCATCTCTTGTGTGTAGATTATATCTAGCTCACGTTGAATGGTTGTTTTTCGGCTTCATCAATCACAACCTTTGTGCTTCCATGGTATGTAGATGTGCCCTTTTCTCCGTTGATTTCAATGGCTTTTCTTTGTTTGCTTGGGGGTCCTTCGTGGTTTCTTGGTTCTTCTGGGTGCACGTTATTACTGGGCGTCTTGGGGTGTTCCATTGGGGTACCAGCCCGTTTTGATTGATTGAACATTTTTGTTTGGTCTGGTACTGTATCTTATTTAGGCATTGGCTTACTGTAGTTTCAAACATTCCATTCAGGTGTATGAGTGAGTCATCTATGCTTTCATGGTAGACATCTAGGGTTCTTAACCTAGGGCATGGAAATTCTCTTCAAATTGCTGGGAAGAGTGTCCTTGGTTCATGTTTTATTCATTGGAGGCCTAGGTTAGGTTGGTTTCGGAGTTCTGTCCTAGGTCCGGAGTAATTTGAATCGATTTGGTGAGAGTGGTAAAAATGTAGACAAGTTCGGGTTTTCGAGGTCTTCGTGAAATTTCGCTTAATCTGGATTTCCCTGACTTTTCTATCTCTTCTTCTTTTATCACTTTCTACCAGATTTCATTTGGTTTCGCCAAAATTTGCTCCATCTAGATTTTTTCGAAGTTTGGGGTCGGGTCATTTTACCAATTTCGAGCTTTAATACTGTTATATCTGGATTTCGCCAAAATCTGTTCCATCCAGATTTTCCCGAATTATCCGTGTCTCTTCATTTTTCCTGAGTTAGTTATAACTATTGCTGATTTTGCCAAAATCCGTCTCTAGTGGATTCTTCCAGGTTTTTTCTGGGAAAAATTGAATTTGATGGTTATAGATCTTTGGTTTATTGGTAAATGATTTGATTGATTTAAGGAGCTTATGCTAAGTGTTTCTAATGATTTTCCTTGGTTAATTAATGAGTTTAAATGATGTTAGGGGAGTTTTGCATGTTTGGTTTGCTGGAATCCACCTGCTCCGGATTTTCCCAAAAAATATTTCCTAGTGCAGAATCCGCGAGGGGAGCTAAATCCCAAATTTTGAGGTGATGACCTTCTACACTTATTGTTTCTTATGGATCTAATTGTGGTTATCTTCATGTGTTTGCAGGCAGGATCGGGACAAAATGTTTCTAGTCGAGGCAAGGGGAAGGCAAGAAATCCAGGTGCAGAGGCTTCTGCCATCTTAGATGCAGAAAAGGTTAAGTTAGATATAAAGAGCAGAATTCCTCAGAACAAGTTGACCTCAATTTGGTCAGGAATCAAACATACAAATGTAGGCATGTGGGACTACGGGGAATTCAAGGCTGAGATGTTAGCACCCAGCCCTCCTCTGTTGGCAAAAAAAATGGTGTAGTCCAAGTTGGCTGATGTGGTAGGTTTCCCTTCTATAGTGTAGTGCTATGAGTTGGTGATTGAGTGTGCCAAAAATTATGATAGTGGGACAAAGAGAATAATCGGTCCCTAGGGAAGGATTCTTGCTGGTTTCAATCCTGTGGCTATTGCCGCAACCTTTGACATGGATGTTGCTAGAAAGTATTATGAAGAGAACATTATCAAATCTCAATAGGTGATCAACTCTTGGCTAGAGAAGCCTAAATCTCATTTCTCTAAGTTTCCTAAGAAACTATTCATGCTTAAGTTCAAGAGGGAGTATTACAATGCTATCACCCTTCTCAGTAGGCTAGTAGGATTGAAGAGTGCAAGTGTTTTTGAAACCTGGATGTTCAATGTGATTGCCAGAATGGAATAGGAAATTGATTATCATTGGGTAGGTGTTATCAATAGTGTGATCCATCATCAGTTGTGTAATGTCTTGTAGACCAAGACTTTCACTATGACCTCTTAGCTAGTGTATTCATTGGCCAAACTTCATCCAAACAAAGGATTGAGCACTAGGGGTATTTTTGGGCAGGACGCTATCTATGAAGTGTATCCATAATTGCACTTGACTGGTGGAAGCTACCAAAGGTCGAATGATGCCTTCATAATGTATATTACTAGACTGCTCCAAGGTGCAGAGCATGTGACAATCTCAGATAAGGAAAAAGTGTTGATAAGGAGATATGGAGCTTGGTTTATCCATTTCCCAACCTTCTCATATATCAGAATTGATATTTTTTAGAGGGCTCCCTACAGACTCCCTAGATATCCCATTGATCATATTGTATTGTTGGAAGTCACTAGACAAATTTATGACTTTGACAATGTTGTGAAGGGAGAAATGCATAAGACAGGTTTTGGGAATGATTTCCCTTTGAAGATAGGGATGGGAGAAGTTTGTGCCTCCATTCAGTCTGCTCATGCTTCAGAGGAGGAGATTGGTACTCTTGGGATCTCTTTTCATTCTAAGAGAGCAAGGTTTGATGTTACTTGTGAGGCCTAAAAGAAGGCCAATAGGGATTATAGCCATAAGACTCATATTGAGGACTACTGGATTAACCTTGTTGATGAGTTCGAGGTGAGAAAGAAGAGGTTTTCGAGGTTGCCAGTGGACTTGGTGAGATTGTACAATGTAAGGGCCATCCCAGACCAGGTAGAGGAGGATGGAAATGTGATCCAGGGTCATGTTTATGAGGTAGTGAAGGATAAACTAGTGGGGGAATTTGATTGGTTAGAGGAAGAAAAGACTGATTTAGATCAGGTTATGGCCCCATTGATCAAATACAAAAAGATGTGGTTAAAGCACAAAATATTGGAGTTGGAGAGCGAGGGTGTTCCATGCACCTATGAACTGATGGGAGACTTAGAGTCTCATTCTGCTTCCGAGGCTTCACTTGAACCAGATCCAAAAGGTAAAGAGAAGGTGGATTCTCCTTTTAGAATCCAGGTAAGAGAGGTTTAGGCTGAAAAGACTGTAGAGGAAGGCAAACAAAGGAGGCCTTTTGCAAAGAAGAGGAAGTATGCCTCTAGGAAAGAAGTTGAGAAGAACCAAGAAGAAGAGGAGGAGGTTGAAAGTGTTCACGCATTGATGAAGAGAAGAGTCATAAGGACATCATAGAAGGTAGAGGAAGCCCATAGGGTTGACAAGGAAATTGAGCCACCAGTGGTAGAGGTGGAAAGCTTAGGGGAAAAGACACAGGTCTACATGAGGAGATCAAGGAATCCTTCCCCAAGGGATACTGTACCACAAGAGAATGTTTTAGTGAGTATCCCTATTTTTGAGCAAGTAAATCCCTCCATTCCTCAAGATGTTGGTAGTGTACGGGGAGAACCAAAGAAGGATGAAAGTCCTAAGGATTTGGGTGAAGAAGAATTTCAAGAAGGAGACCTCTTTAATGCAGAGGCAAAAATTGATAGGGTGGCTCAATCTCCCTTGGTTGCATATGCAGATTCACCTGTAAAGGAACAAGTAGAAAGGTCTCCTCAAAGGGAGGAAGAGATACCAGCTAAGGCCCCTTCACCAGTGCATGTTATTATGCAAGAGCAGGTAAAAGGAGAAGAGAACCCAACTGTGGATGATCCTAAAGGTCCAAATGTTGAAAAGGATACAACTGCTGATCAACAGGAGAAGGAACAAGATAAACAGGACAAGGTGCGTCCTAGGTCCACTATTCTGGATTGGCTAGAGAGGGAATTGAAGAATAAAATAGTAATAGTGGAGGATGCTCCTCCTAATTGGGATGCCCTCATGGCTAATATAGAGAAGGAGAAGACTAAGAAGAAAGCAAGGGTTGTATCTTTAATTGAGAGGGATGGATTTGGTAACAGAGTGGCCCATATTGCTATCCCTACTCCAAACAAAGATAGGGACAATGTGACCACCCAGGACTATAATGTGCAAACTGTTGACTTGGGACATGCTCCTGTGGAGTAGGACATTGAGGAATATGAAGGCTCCAGTGTAGTGATTGTGGGGAGATTGAAGAAGGCAGTACAAACTAGGCATGAGCTGGAGAATCAGAATGAAAAACTAAAAAAAATACTTGTAGGAGTTGATGAAACCCTTGCAAGCTATTGGCTCCTCCTCTTTTGCTGTGGGATTCCTACCCCAAGAAACAATCTCTAAGTTAGAAAAGATGAAGGGCACCTCGCATGCTGTAGTTACCTAGTTGCAGGGTGTCCAAGCTAAAGGAGATGATGCCATTAAGGGCATATTGAAAATTGGAGGTGATGCATTGAGATCGATAGATTGGTTAAAGGTTGCATTATCACAAGATGATGTGGATACCAACCTCCTGCTACAGAAGACTACAACAATCATGGGGTTTACTGAGGAAAAATTGTTACAGTGCAGGATTCTTCCTTTTCCTAGAGTTTTCGAACCTTGGGAATGGTTTGAAATCCTACAAATGAGGCAAAAGGCCCTCAAAAAGATCCATAAATAGGTGAGGCAGATTGAGGATGCTCTGACTAGCATTCATGATAGGTGCATTTCATTCTTCGAGGTCATGACTGGAAGGAAGAAGTTTTCTCCAGAACATCTCAATTTGGAACAACTTAGAAAATGATGGAGGGATGTTTATTCTCCAGTGAGTGAAGGGCCAATTATTGGACATCAGTTGGATGATGCGGCAACTTATATTGCAGTCATTGATAGGTATTTGACCAACAAAGCCGATTGGGATGGTACAGTTAGGCAGGCAAGAGAAGTTATCAAGTCTCTTGAGAGAAAGGTTAGGGTTTTGCCTGTGCCACCTATTGCTGAGCTAGATAAGGTCCTGTTGGCCATACATGGTGAAGAAGATAAAGCTAAGGACAAGGATGGGGAGTAATTATATAGGGTTACATTGGTATTTGTGCCTGCCATTAATTCACATGTATTGGGCCAGACTTTTGACATCCTGACGGTTTTTGGATGAAATTGGTGCCAATGGCACATTTCATATGTTCGAATATCTTTTAGGCTGACCTCTTGTAGGTCATGTTTTTATTGTAAATTATAATTTGGACCGACCTATCTTGTGGATTCTCTATAAAAACTAGCATGTTGGCTCATTTGAAAAAAAGATATATTGAGTAGAGGATAGACATAGAGGGATAGGAAGATCAATAGAGAAATATTTAAGTGATATCAAAACAAGTTAGGGTTTGTTCTCAAGAAAGTGTTGTAACAGAGAACTGGAATTGTTGCTATTGTGGGTGATTTAATATAAGAGAGATATTGTGTTTGGTATCTATCTTTTGGAATTTCATTTGGCATGGTTCTTATGATTCTATCTTTCAAATTGCTTAATAGTTATGGTTAAATGATTTTGTAATGCTTAGGGTTTCATGTTTGGAATGTTTGCAGAGATCTCTAGTCCATACTTTTTGCAGTTAGCTGATTATTGGTTGCTTTGCAAAATTAGCTTGGATTTATATTTGTGCTTAGTTCAATTATGAAGGTTTATTCACCTCAATTGCAATAGGATTGACTGAATGAATGTTTATGATTTGAAAATCTTTAAATACCTTAGAAGATTGCACTATTTCTATGGAATTGCAGATTCATCTGGGTCAAGCAGAAAATAGTTTATGAGAGATCGGTCCATTTTAAGCATTTTATTCTTTGGCATTTTCAATCTTAGGGTTAGAAGTAGTTTTAAGATTATCTTTGAAACCTTTATCTTTTGTTATTTCTTTATGATCAGGGTTCCAATCAAGTTTCAAAGTATCAATTTATTGTTTATATCTGATAAGATTCGAAATCCAGTGTTGCTCGTAGTAAGGTCCCATTGTGATTACCAGAATTTTCACATTTATCATTGAGTTGTTTTGTTGCATTGTCAAGACCTGACATTAGAGACCTTGGGGTTATTTATTTTCCATAGAAATATACCTTTCAAGAGAGATAGGATATCATATTCTGTCTAAGTTGTTGCTTTGCAAAAAACACCATCAACAGATAGTATCTAAGATCAAAATTTTAATAGGTTTGAGCAATTTTTAAGATTGAAAAATATGAAAAAGAAGGAAAATGTGGCTGTTGTCTTTACAGATGTGGAAAAAAATGAAGACGCAAGAAAATAAAATAAAATGTGAGCTTTTATAGAAGCAAGCATGAAAAACTCTACTAAGGCATCCTCTATACAAAAAGGTAACTACTAATATAGCAACATTGAAAAGCATGAAAATATTTTCCAAAATAAATTGTATGTTGTGCAAAGGTGAGCAAATGCTTATGCAAGTGTGATAGGATGCTCGACAAATGAAACAAATTTTTGAAAGGAAACCACAATGTTTGACAGACACAGTTCTATGTTTAGTTTGAAAGTCTAATAAATGTTTTGATATTTTGAGGTGAAAGTATAAAGTCTAATGTTTGATATAGTTTGATCTGAAAACAATAAGTGATACAAACAACAAACAAAGTAGGCAAAACTAACTTCAAGGTATTAGGATGTATGACACAAGATTTCTTCCACAAAGACAACTAATGGTGTCACTATTTTATCACAAATAAGACATGCCAACCAAGTACAACCTAGCTAGTAGTGAAGGAATGTCTCTCCATAGTAGGCTTAGCTCACCTTTTGGGTGATTTTAAATATAAATCCAAGGAGTGGGTGAATAGAGTATACAAAGGGCATGTACCACCTTGACAACCCTTGCCTTGAAAGACTGTGAAATCTAGGAAGATTCCTTACACCTTAACCAGGGACCAAATGTGGTAACTAACTTCTCATGACGATGCTATCACGATGCACTACTACAACTTGGTGTGATGGCCAATAGGTCTTAGGCTTCTAAAAATAATGGTTCATAATGACTCAGTGAATAGTTGGACCATATATAATAGCTTGATATTGGGAGGGGAACTCCCACTCTCATCACCAGTCAATATCGACAGACCAAGGATCCTATAGCTTGGCTTCAAACAACACTTGAAAAACCACTTTGAGGTATAAATTTCATTCTCCCTCATTTTATATAATGTGCCTAAACACACACTATAGGTCATACCAAGGGTGATGAAATCCTAAGGTAGTCCCTTGCTACTAAAATAAAAATGGTGAAGGCTTAAGTGTATCGATATTTCTCATCACCCAAGATTTCTCAAGGCATAAGAGGAGATGATACATATATGACACACCTTTGGTGACTCAAAAAAAAATGTAAGTCAAATGTGTTTCTCATCACCCAAGATCACTCAATGGTGTGAGGGAAGAGGATAAACACCCTTGAACCAACCAAACATGAAAAAAAAGTGTTTTTTGAGCACCAAACTTAAATGTTATTTAATCTAGAAAAATGAAAGCATAATGTTTGGTTGATAAATCTTTGACAAGTGTGACCTACAAGAAAATGTATTAGTAATTTGTGTAATGATGTAAAAATTACTCCCTAACATGACCTTGATTTAGTGTTGTAATGTGTCTAACATATTCAGATTAGGTCTTGGGCCCTTGTAAACTAAATGAACTTAATTGTACCTTATTTAGAGTGTTGTGAAGTCTTGTAACACACTTTCACACTTTTATAGGATTTTATTAAATAATTGGGGCTTCTTTATTCTTCAATTGGCCTTATTTTACATCCACAAGCCTCATTTGATGCATCTTTATGAGGATAATCCCAACATAAATCAACATCCAATCATAATTTAGGTTTTTTAGGTTGTGTGGCCCAAATTTAGTGATCCGGGACTAATACACCACCTTGAGTGTATGGGTACCACCTAGGTTTTTGGGCCCCAATTTGGATTTCACATCATTCTAAGAATATTAAAAATGTGACCCATAGTTATGCCTAATGGGACTCATATGCAACTTTTTGCATATGAGTCCCATGTGGCCTAAAATCAAATTTAATTCAAATTATTTGTGGGATTTTATTCTCCTAGATCTGATGTAAGCTTGTAGTGTTGTAATCTCACGAAACTTGGCATAAAAAAGTATAAATATAAGTTTCTTCCACTCATTTTCATCCCAAGCTTTCAAATATTCATATCCATTATAGAAAATTTGTGATTAAGGAAGCATTCAAGAATTACAAGAGTTTACAAGAGAATTCAAGAGCATTGAAGAGCTGATTATCAAGTGTTTTAGAGATTTATTCAAGTGGCAAGAATCATGTGAAAGTAATTATGCATCATGTTTGTTTTTGAGCTAACAATTTTGATGTAGGATTTTATGATTCAAGCTAGCATTCAATTCAAGATCTATCACATTCAAGCAAGAGTCAAGATCTATGTCCATTGGAGCCACTTCCTACATGTTTGCAACACTTTATTGCTAGGGTTTGGCGAGTTGTAAGATTGCATTTTTTCATTCATAATTCTCCTTTCCTATTTTATTTCATTTCAATGTTTGATTACCAAAATAGGGTTTGACCAAGGCAAACCCCTTTCCACTAACAAAAAACCATTTTTCACTCACTTTAGTGTGTGATTTATAGATTTAGGTTCAAGATATATTGAAGAGAAAGTTTGGAGAAAGTTGTCAAAGTTGTCACCTTGCATTGGAGATCATTAAAGACATCTACAGGTTGCAAATCAAAGATTCAGACCTGAAAATAAAGTGGAAAGGACAAATCAGACATTGAAGACTAGAATCAGACTTTGAATTTCTAGAAAACCCTAACTATATTGATACACCACTTCTGGCATATGAGTCCTAGTATAGAAAAAATTTCAAATTTCAAGAGTTTCAGTCATATCTCTGCTAGATTTTTGTTCCTACCCAAAAAACCTAATCTAAGACTAAATCATCTAGACTAGCATATTGTGTGAGTAGGAATGAGGACATTAGATCAATGATCCAAGAGGGACATTAGAGAAATCTGACAAAGAAATCTAATCTACAGGAAAAAAGATTAAATTTAAAATCTAGAATCTCCTACACATATGAAATTGAACTATACTAATGCAAAAATAATAGAAAACCTATTGATTATCATATGAACTGAAAGAAAAAAGATAGTTTCACCATCCTGTAGTAGAGTGTATTCAATTAATGTTGGATTTCTCTTATCACAACAAAGCCTCCAAAGTTCGTGTGCAAAGTGTGGATGAATTCTTGTTGTGTTTGGTTGATCAGAGACAATAGATGAAGCTCTCTCAAGGATGATCTTGAAAATAGTTTGTTGCTCAATATATGTTAATTCTCTTATCCTTATTTGTGAGGAAAGGGGTTTTTTATATAGAAAATGAGATTTGAAATGGATGATAAAGATCGTTTTGAAGAATATCTAGATCAACGGTCAGAGTGTGCTGAGAGGATCTAGACATGAGATAATTGTGCAAAGTTGATTGAACAATCTGTGTGATTGGGAAATAGATTGGATAGTCAGGAATGTGATTGATCAGTTAACATAATATATTGATCAATCAACTTTGTGATGGCTTAGTTAGCAATGTGATGTTTTAGTTAATTGAATTGATTGATTAGTTAACAAATTAGATTGCTTAGTCAACAATCATAACTTTCTCAATCAAAAAGTGGGTGGGGAATATGAATTAATTGATTTAATTAATTAATTCCTTTTTGGGGTTTGAATGTGCAAATCAAGTTTGAATTTTGCAAACAAAGTTGCATTAGTTTGATTTGATTTTTGATAATTGATTTGAATAGTTTGATTTAATTCAAATTTTTGGAGGGAAAGTGTTGCAATTAAATTATTATTTAATAATTTAATCTACTTAGGGGAATAAGGTGATTTAGCGACGTAATTAAATAATTTGCGTTATTTAATTAATTAGGATGAAATAAGGTGGGATTAGGACTTTATTAAAGAAATGAGATTTATTTAATTTATCGAAATGATGAAACGTAAATTAATTAATTAATGTTGTTTTATTTAATTAATAGAGGAATTAGGGTTTTTAGGACTTTATTGAATAAATTAAATTTATTAAATTTGTCTGAAATGATGAAAAAGTGAATTAATTAAATAATTTTGTATTATTCAATTAATAAAGGAATTAGGGTTTTTGATGTCATTTTGATGTGATGCGATGTGGTGTGATGTGGGAATGTTGCAGTATGATTTTGAGATGATTTGAGACATTACGAGATAATTTTGAGATGTTTCAAGATGATTCTGAGATGATGTGAGATGATCTAAGATATTATGGGATGATTTTGAATTGTTTCAGGGTGATTCTGAGATGATCCGAAATGTTATGGGATGATTTCGAGTTATTATGAGATGTTATGGGATGATTCTAAGTCATTCTGAAGTATTACAAGATGATTCTAAGTCATTTTGAAGTGTTACAAGATGATTCTGAGTCATTATGAAGTGTTATAGGATGATTCTGAGTCATTCCAAAGTATTACAGGATGATTCTAAGTCATTCTGAAGTGTACAGGATGACTTTGAGTCATTCTGAAGTGTTACGGGATGATTCTGAGTCATTTCGAGATGATGTGAGATGATGTTCCATATCGTTTGATGTTGTTTGAGGTTATTTGATATTGTTCAGTGCTATTTGATGTTGTTCAAGGTTGTGTGATAGGTGTCAAGTCAATTTTACATGTCTACATTTTGCCCCTCTTTGATACAAAGTATTGGTTGCTTTGTTTCAAAGATTCTATTTTTAAGATTAATTTTTTGAAAAAATTTAATGCCCCACTATGCCCTAGTGTTTAGTGGAATGATGGTAGGACTCTATGTTTCCCCCTCGAGAGGTTGACCAAAAATTTCAAGCTTTGAGGTCATGCTCTTAACAGTATTGTATTGTCATTTTGATGTTTTCGGATGGAATATTCTATGTTAATGTGCATCATTTCTCATTTAGAGCTTCTAATTTGTAAGTAGGAAGATTTCATAAGTGTAATTAGGGTTTCCTAAATGAAATTAGGGTTTCCTTGAGGTGTTATATAGGCAGTTTATCTTCAAATTGGATCATTTGTGCTTGGTTTTGTTTGCTAATTCTTGTCTTTGGATTTCACAGTTTGTCAATTGTTGAGGGAGAATTCCAAGGTTCGAGGTTGCCCCACATCATTCCAAGCTCGTTCGAGAGTATAGACGACCTTCAGAAATCGGTGCCCCAGTATGTACCTTTTCGCCCTTCGCTTTCATCATGTTTTCGTTCTCATTTTGAGTGTGTGAAGTCCTGTCAGAAAAATGCGTTGGTTTTGAAGTTTTGGTGCATTTGTCAGGTTTTTTTTGTGTTTTTGTCTTCACTCGCACATTTATCCAAAATTGGCTCATTTGTTTAGAGAACTTGTTCATAAATTGCATAGTTGTCTAGAAATTGTGTAATTATCCTAAAAATACGCACTTGTTAGGAAACTGAGCCTAAAATCTTGTGCAATTGTCCTAAAATTACACATTTGTTGAAAACTGGTGCATTTTTCTGTCTCCTATTGAGCATTTGTCCCAAAATCTGGTAATTGAGTCTTTGTCTGTTGTTTTTCTCTTAGCTTTGTCCAAACCCTAGTATGTATTTGTTTACCATCATAAATGTCGTTCTTCATCATGTTTGTATTCTAAAAGCTTTTCTTGTGTCCGTTTATCATCTCAACTATCATTTTGTTACCTGGAAAGTGTCATTTTATGTTGCTTTGCCTGTTTAGAGTGAAAGCCTAGCTTGTGTTTGTTTATCATCTCAACTATAATTTTGTTACCTGCCATGTGTCATTTTATGTTTCTTCGCTTGTTTAGAGTGAAACCCTAACGCCTTGGTTTATGTCGCTTGTAGGAAAATCTCCAACTGCTCATGATGAGAGAGAGATGTCCTCATCACCTATTTGATCCTATTTCCTAGTTTGGTGTATTAGAGTGGGACTTTCTTGATGTATTGGGCTTGTATCATATCTCTTATATGCCTCCTATTAGGATCCATATGGCTATTTTGACCACTCTCATGGAGAGGTGGCACTCTGAGACATCCTCTTTTCATTTTCCTACAAGGGAGGCAACCATTACTCTAGAGTATGTTTGGATGATTCTTCACCTTACTATTCATGGTGAGATTATTACTTACCAAATTTGTTGAGGTGCCCGTGTTATGCAATGATTTCTAGGTGTGGATGTTCGTGATGTGGAGATTGATTTATCTAATTTTGTAGATAGCACGCACCCTCTCATTCTTGTTCTTTATGACTTGGTATTAGGATTAGTTTTTCTTGATAGACGAGGTCGATAGTTTGTAGTGGGCTAGGGTGTATGTATTGAGAGTATGCTTGAGCATGGTATGAGATATTCCTAGGGTGCCTATTTGCTTTCCCACCTTTACCGAGATATGCATGAGGTAGTGTATCAAGGGGGGAGATTATTATCTATTGGTGTATCCATTTTTCATGTTTGGGTGTGGGAGAATTGTTATGCCCTGCATAACCACCCCATCTTTTTCCTTGGTCAAAATGGGTCCCCCTCTTTATTTTCGGTCCTTGGGTCTTTTCAACAAAGATTTTGGAGTTGTTCTTTTCTCCAAGTCTTTGTTTTTGTTCTTTTTTCTCTGGCGGAATCAGAACCAGAATTGAATCTTGATTTGTAACTCATTTGAGTTTCAATTCCTAACTCGGTCTTAATCCTGCTCATGTTGGTTTCTTTGTTTGTTGCCTTTTTTGGTCTGCTATTTTTTTTCTTTTCGTGGGGTCGAATCCGGAATGGATCTTGAACTCATAACTTTGCAAAGTTCCAAGTTTTGTTCCCATCCCGTCTCCACCTCTATCATTTTATTTTGTCCTTTTTGTCTCGGGTTTAGTGCTTCTGGTATCTATTTCATCTTGTTGTCTTCTCTTTTTTTGTTTGTTTGTTTGTTTGTTTCTTCTTTGTCAGAACCAGAACTAGATCTAGAACCAATCCTGGAACTTTACATAAGTTTGCCGACTGGTTTCCATCCTGATTCTACTTCTGCTCTCACCTTCTTGTTTTCTATTTGCCACTCTCCTTCAGTTGCACGATGGTTTTATTCATGTTCTTGCCATGATCCTGCACTTGACCCACCGCATTAATGACATTTATTGAAGACCCTCCACACATGTAGAATCAATTTTTTACTTTAATTAATGTTAATTTTTTGGTTTTTTTTTTTTTTTAATAGTGATAACAAGCTAGAGCTGAGATAGAGCAAAGGGGCACGATTTCATCGAAGATCAAGAATTTGTGTGTGAATTTGCATCAAAGGCCAACCTGTTGGGTAGCATTTTGAGGTAGGTATTATTCTTCATTTTGTTTCCTTTGTCGATCTTGTTGCTTGTATTTTTTTTTGGTGTTCTTCATGGGGTTCGCGATTTTTTATTTTGAATCTCTATTTGTTTTGTTTTGTTTTTGTTTGTTCCTCTTTCTTTTCTTTTCTTTGTTTTGTTTTTCTTTGTGTTTTTCATTTTTCATTTATTCTTCTTCTTCGTGGTCATTTTTGTATTTTTCGTGCATGTACCATCTTTCCCTAGTGTTTTGGATGTTGCTTTCAATCAGGTTCTTGATTTCGTTTTGGTTTTTGATCGATTACATATCTTTCTCGTCCTTTTGGATGTCATCTCATTGATTTCAAGTAGGGTTTTTGGATGCCCTAATTTCTTAAGTTGACAAGTTTAAATGGGCTAGGGTTTTGTGTTCACATCATTTTATGGTTGTGCCCTAGTTTTAGTTTCCTCTCGGTCATGTGAGGGTTAGGTCTGGCATTTTTTTTAAACCTTCTTGGCTTATTAATGTGACCTTTGTTTTCAAGTCTTTTTTGGGTACTTAGGGATTGTTTGATGATGAAATCATTTTTTATCGGGACCAAAGTTAGATCCAAGGTTGGTTCTAACCATGGATCTTAATTTGCAACACATTTCGAATCTTGTTTCTAATCCCATGTCCGATGTACTCTAGACTACCCAATTTTTTTTACCTTATCAGATCTGGAAACAAAATGATCTAGGGATATGGAACTTCTTGATCTAGCGAGTATAGTTTCCATTCTAGTTTCAGTCCTGGTAACCATTCCAACTCTATTCTCGACTCCACTATAGATTTTATTCAGATCCTGGTAACCATTCCAACTTCGTTCTCGACTCTGCTATAGAGTTTATTCAGATCTCAGTAACCATTCCATCTTGTTCCTGACCCCGACCATAATTGGTAGTCTTTTTTTGTTTTTTGGTGGTGTGCCTGTCTTGATCCTGCCTTCGATGAGTATGTAATTTTACTAAGTATGAAGAGGCCAAATGATGAAGCACACAGTATTAGGGAAGGTGATCTCTCTAATGTTGATTTATAATTTTCATGGATCTAATCTTGAGTTGTCTATGCAGGAACTAAATGATGTCGGGAGCCTCTGCAGGAACTTCATAAATGGAGAGTTAAAAAACTGAAAGTTCAAAATAGGTGAAGCCTAAAAAGATAAAGGTAGAACAACTACCTCATACAATGAGGTATAAACACTGGATGATCACTCCCACAACCAACAAGCTAGAATCTAGGTTGGAAAACATCAAAGACACCAACCTAGGGATGTTTGATTATGAAGAGATGATTGAAGAATTTTTTTCAAAATAAGTCACTAGAAGAACAAAGAGGATAGTTCAAATCAAGGATTTCCCATGTTAATTTGTTTCCTCTTTTAGTCCAATGTACAAAGCTAATCTTAGCTGCATCAGGAGCATATAATTCCATGTCAAGGAAATGTATGGATCAAAAAAAAAATTCCATAATTGACTTATCCCCACAAATGATGAGGCTCATCTTCAATGCATCTTCTCCCACAAATCTAAAGATATTGATAGAGGTTGATGCATTGAAGAGATTCAATGAGAATAAGAATGCCAATAGAAACCACATGAATAAGAGGTAGTTAAGAGTTGAGAAGAAGGCTTTGACAGAGGGGATTCCAAGAAGGAAGTCGATGATCTAATCCTGATTATTTCTAGGGTATTTAGGAAAAAGGATTATGCATGCTTCAGGGATTGGATGTTCCCATTTATTGAAGCTATATTTTATGCAAGAAAAATATTTTATTGGTGTATGATTTTGTTTGATACATTGCACAATCAAATGATAAATGTAAGGAGAACCAAGATCTTCTATATGACATCTTATGTCATTTATGCAGTTGTGAGGATGGGCATCTTCCCAGGATTAAATGCAGTAGGAGTGTTGGGAGAAGCTACCAGACAACAAAAAGTGTGAAATCACTATGATCAACTAAATTTGTAGACATCAAAGGAGAATTATAGGAGAGTTAATGATGCATTATTATATGTCATCATTAATAGGTTGACTGGTGATGTAGGTTTCAGACTAAGTAGTGAAGCCATGGAATTCATTGCTCAATGGGGACACTAGTATATCTAGTATCCCAAGTTCACCTACTTCAAATTGTCAAGGTTTGATGGACATCCCCACCTACTCCCTAGGTGTTGCACTGATAGAATGGTCCTCATTGAATTTATATACCAAGCATTGGGGGTCATTACAAATTTCAGTATCAAGCACAAACGAGGGTGCCATAAGTTCCCCAGGAAGTTGGGGGAGTACTGTTGTCTCCACAATATAGCTACAAAATAAATATGTGAAGAATTGAGCTAGTTTAAGTTGGGATTTTATACGTCTCAAAAGAAATTTGATCAAGAGAAGAAGATGAATAAGCTACTTTCCTCAATGTTTGAGAAGCATTATAATTTTCTAGAGGATTTTTGGTGTGATTTGCAGGATGACTTTGATGTGAGAAAGAGGAATTATGAAAGGCTAACCATCCAAAATATGATTGAGTACGGGGTGAAAGAAGATATTCCTGACACACTATCAAATGATGGTATGGTTCTAGACCCAGGATATGAAGCAGCAAAGGTAGGCATCAAAGGTTTTGATCCAATAAATTGGGAGGAAGAAGAATTTATTGACATTAAGTGGATCTCTAGAACAATAATGGATAGGAGTATTCAATGGGTAGTGTTGAGGATGAAGGAACCACTTGCTCAAACTTCAAAGAAAAGGAAATATGGTGCAACCAAGGGTTACCAAAGAAAAAAAAGGAGAGCAGCCCCAAAGGATCAATTGGAGTATCTTCCTCCCATTTCTTAAGGGGATACTATTCCTGAAATACCCATAGAAGAAGCTCCTAAGGCACAAGGTGGAGAGACCACAACACTTGGAGAAGGTTTCTCTTCTCAACCTCCTCTCCCTCAAGAACCTAGTGAGGAAGTACCTACTGGTAGTCTCCATGAGGAAGGAGATATACTAAAAGGAAAAGTGCTTGAGGTGGAAATTCATGAAATTGACATGGATTCAGAGGAAACACATTCTGATGATGATGTTATTAAAGATGAATCTGCCCAAAACATTGAGGAAGAGCATGTTCTTACTCTTAAGGAGCAGTGGAAGTTATTTGAAGATGCTAAGGCACAAGATTAGGCATTGGCTCAATAGAAGGAAATGGATGCAAAGGGTCAAGAATGATGCATTGCTCCAAAAACAACAATTAGGGGCTAAATTCAAAGCTGATGAATTGGATAAACAACAAAAACAAAAGGAGCAGGAACTCCAAGCTAAGTAAGGGAATGAAAAATTAGAAATTCTATAGAAAATATATGATCTTGAGGAGGAAAAAGCTAGGAAAAGGAGATAAAGAGAAGCCCTTGAGGTTAAATTCAAAGTTATTGAAGAATATTATAAGAGAAGGGAAGAGGAAGAATTCCTATGAAGAGAAAAGGAGGCTGAAGATCTTGCCAAGCATGAGCAATAGGAGAAAGAGGTATGGGACAAGGTCAAAGAATTGGAAAAGAAAAGAGAACAGATTCTTGAGGAAAGAAGGTTAGAGGAGGAATGCTTGAAGAAGGAGGTGGAAGATAAAAGGTTGCAGGAAGAAAAAGATAAAGAATAAGTTGAGAGAGTTGCACAAGAGGATGCATAAAGGGAATAGAAAAATTTGCAAGAGGTTGATTCTCAACCTAAAGCTACCATATTTCAACCATTATCCTTTTTTGCTGCCACCTCTTCCTCAACACAAGTGACACCTGCCCCTAATGCTCCAATGTGGTTAAAAATTGACTTGGAGAAGAAAAAAATAGCTCCACCACAACCTCTCAATTGGGATGAGATGATGAAGGGAATAGAGAAGGAGAGACCCAAGAAAAAGGCTAGAGTTCTACATTCTACCAAGCTCATAGATGCAGGAGAAATTATTGCTGAATGTGAAATTCTAGTAGTAGATAAGGACAAAGAACACATGCAAGTAAATGATTACCAATTAGGCACGGTCAACTTGGGGAGACCTACAAGGAACCAAAAAATGAATCTTATTGATATTGTAGCCTCCTCCACCAAGTCTAGGATGATCAAAGATAAGTAGAGGAAAGATGAACTTAAGGCCCAATTGGATCAGTTACATAAATTCTTAAAAGATGTCTCCACTCTAGTGTCTCAACAAGCCGCTACTCTAGAAACCCCAATCCTACTAATAAAAAGGGAAGTTGATGATTTAGTACAGATGAGGAGTAAGTTAGGGATGCTTGATAGATGGATTGATAGGCTTAATCAGGAGGTTGGTAAAGTTTTGGTAGATAGTTTTGAAATTCATAAAAAGGAACTTGATTTGATGGAAAAGATGAATCATCATGTTGAAGCCTTAGAGAAACAGGAAGAAGAGTACATAGAATATGTAAATAATTTGAAGGACATCAACAAGGTACCAGATTTAACTCTCTTGGAACACTCAATTCTTGAAGAAGCTAATGTAAATTTCCTTGAAAAGACTTTGAATATAATCTGGTTTAGATCTGACTTCATCTATAAGCATAGGAATGAAGTTCAAGATGCTTGTAAGGAATTGAATGAGAAAATTGATGAATTAGAAGTTGTAATAGCTATTTGAGTCAATGTGGACATTTCAGTCAAGGAAGGCATACCTTTGGATAAATTGAAGGAGAAATGGAGCAGTAGATTCTAGGAAGTGATGAAAAAGAAGATGATGGATAATAATTGTTGCTAGATAGGCTAATGGATATCAAAGAGGAGGTAAAATATGCCAGGAGGGAGTTAATCAAATTGAAAGATATGT
>CM021102.1:488702393-488816992 GCA_007115665.2 Sequoiadendron giganteum | reverse complement strand
GGTATGAAGATTTAAAGACCTTGGAAACTTTGGTAATAACACATACCATACCTCCGAAGCTAGAAGCCAAGCCCTTTCATCAAAAACAACACCGATGAATGCTTTGATTGAGCCCTTAATTTAGAAGGAGGTGCAAATTTTTTTATTTGCAATAATAATCTTCCCAGTACGACATTCCACTTGGGTCGCCAACTTAGTTCTTGTGCAAAATAAAAATAGTGAAAATAGGTTATGCGATGATTTCAGGAACCTAAATAAGGCCTCTAAGAAGGATAAATATCCACTTCCTTCTCTTGATGAGGTATTACAAATGGTCAACGGAGCCCAGATGATGTCATTCTTGGATGGCTATTCTGGGTATAATCAAGTGCTTGTCAATCATGAGGATAAAATGAAAACTGCCTTCACTACTAAGTGGGGCATGTTTTCCTATCAAAGGATGCCATTTGGCCTTATCAACACTGGATCTACCTTTCATCATGCAATGGATGTAGAATTCATGGATCTAATAGGTAAATGTATCATCATTTATGTAGATGACTTAACTATCTTCTCTAAAAATAGAAAGGACCATGCTCAAATTTAGTAAAAGTCCTCAAAAGGTGTATAAGCTATGGCGTGTCCCTTAATCCAAAGAAATGTGTGCTTGGAGTTTCTAAAGGGAAAATCTCAGGCCATGTAATATTAGAAAAGGGGATATCCATAGACCTTGATAGATTTGAAGCCATCTTAAAGATGATAATGCCAGGAAGTAAAAAAGAGATGAGGTCCTTCTTTGGAAGGATTAATTTTGTAAGAAAATTTATAGCAGGGTTTGCAAAAATTGTCAAACCTCTTAACAAAATGATGAGAAAATATGAAAATATAGAATGGAGAAATGAGGCTAAATCTTCTTTCTCATAGATTAAACAATCAATATCTGAGGCACCAGTCTTGACCAACCGAGATTACCTAAAACCCTTCTATATCTATTCTTTTGCATCTGACCATTCATGTGCAGTTGTTTTAACACAATGAAGAGGCGAGGGAGAGGAAAGGCCTATTGCCTTCATGAGATCCCCATTTAAAAATGTAGAATTCAAGTACCCACCCCTTGAGAAGTAGGCCTTTGCATTAGTTCAAGTAGTAAAAAAATTCAGGCACTACATTCTTCAAGGTCAGGTTATCACCATAGTTCCTAATCCAGTTGTGAAGTCCCTCCTTATGCAGAGTGAGTTAGGGGAGAGAAGAGGAAAATAGATGGCTATTTTATAGGAGTTTGATTTGGAAATTCATCCAATGAAGCTTTTCTAAGGATAGGTTTTATCAAAGGCTATGGAAAATTTTGATAAGAGTATCACTTGCCAACAATACACAATGCGGTCTTTCACCAAGGATCCTTGGTACACAGACTTGATCTTCTTCCTCCTCAATAATAGATGTCCAGAGGGAATGAATGCTATTCAAAGAAGAGAATTGAGGATGAAGAGTGCTCATTATATTCTCAAATGGGGATCCCTATACATAATAAATTTTGAAGGGGTTTACCTGTGTTGTTTAGATCAGCAAGAAGCCAAACATTCTATA
Source organism: Sequoiadendron giganteum (assembly GCA_007115665.2). NCBI lineage: Eukaryota > Viridiplantae > Streptophyta > Pinopsida > Cupressales > Cupressaceae > Sequoiadendron > Sequoiadendron giganteum. The sequence continues at coordinate 488,815,426 of CM021102.1, read as the reverse complement.
ATTGAATTTCATGGTAAACATGGTACATGACATGGATCTGCAGATGCCTTGGCTAATCAAATTTTTAGGTCAAGTTATTATTGGCCCCATGTGTTTCAAGATTCACATAAACATGTCAGGACATGTAATACATGTCAGACCTCTACACCCAGGGAATGAAATCCAGTGATGCCTTTGCAACTAGTGTATGAGGTAAGACCATTTTCTCAATGGGCACTAGATTTTGTAGGTGTCATTAATCCAAAATATTTTGTAGGTCATAAGTTCATCTTGACAACAATTGACTACTACATGCACTAGACCGAGGCTTAGCCCTGTAAAAACAATACCACATATGTGGTTATCAAATTTCTGACTGAAAGCATCACAACCAGGTTTGGCGTACCATTCGCCCTGGTATGTGATAATGGCCCTACTTTCTCTTCAGCTCAATTCATTCAATGGGCCTATAAACAAAAAATTACTTTAAAATATTTATCTAATTACTAACCTCGAGGAAATGGAGTAGTTGAGTCCACCAACAAGAATGTGTTGGGAGTAATTATAAAATTGCTAGAAAACAATCCTAGGGACTGACACACCCAACTAAGATTTTCCTTATGGGCAGATTGGACTCGAATCAAAGCCGCCCTAAGAAATTCACCTTTTAAGTTAGTCTATGACCAAGAGATAGTCTTCCCAATCCATTTGCAAATACCTGTCCTCAAATTCATGCAAGAATTCTATACGAAGGATGATCAGATTGAGGATAGACTAATCAATCTGCTAAACATGGAAGAATAGAGAGACGTTGCTTTGCAATAGTTCTCTAAACACAAAGCTATCGTCAAACATTGGTTTGAGAAGAGGGCCAAGGTAAAGGAATTTAGGATATCAGAACTTGTTTTACCATGGGATAACACAAAAAAGAAAAAGGGGGACCACCAGAGTTTTGATAGACTTTGGTTGGGTCCATATCGAATAGATGAGATACTAGGTGAGAATGCTTTTTGATTAAGAACCCTCACAAGAGAACCCATTCCATTTCCCATTAATGGTCAGTTTCTTAAACATTACTTTGGCTCATAAAGGTCTGATTTTCTGAAATGACTGTATTTATGTAACATATGTAAATAGCTATTCTTTTACCTTGGGTGTTTTGTTTATTTCTTGGGTTATTTTTTCTTTGTTTCTTTCCATTGTTTCTATTTTTAGTCTTGTTCATTGGGGACCTTCATTTCTATCCATTCTAAGATAAGGGCTTGTTATTTAAAGTATGTTACAAGCACTAGGAGAAATTGATTTAGGTATTTTCAAGGAACATCTATTGAAATATTTCATTCTAAGCTTATGTCTTATGACCATTTTAACACTGGTTTGAAAAGTTATTAAGAATAAGGTATATTGTAAATAATCTCATGAACTATGATTAAATTTTGTCACAAAATAGATAAACGTCTACCTAAGTAAAATTTCTATTTATCTCGAGGTAGATATATCTCTGATTCAAGTGAAAAATCTGACTCCCAAGACTATCATGAGGTCTATTGTAGTTTTGAACCCACATTTTAGATCGATTAAATCTAAGTATTGAGAAATTTTAATAAAGGAATTCCACAAGTAAAGCCTTAAAAAAAGGGGAAGAAAGGTAAGCTAAATACCAAATGGGTGAATCAAGTATCTCTATCGGGGCTATGGACGCTTTTCTAGTAGTAGAGGAATGCTTTGAGAGAACTAGAGGTATCTCCGTCGAGGCTATGGATGTTTGTCTGGCTGTAGATCAATGCCCAAGATTTCATTGCACGATAGTTGAAGGACTCAACCTATGTATCTTGGATCTTAGGTGTAGTTGTTTAGGGGTGGAGAAAGTTTTTATAAAGAAGGATGCATCATGTACACACACACCCAGATTCAAAATAGTTTATGAGATTTCAGCTCAACCTTAGTCTGCATATCTGATCTTATTTAAAGTTAACATGATTCATAAACCAAAGGTTCTGGGTGACTGAATTCTTCAGTATCTTGAAAATGGGTAAACCATTTTACCAGCCGAGTCTCCATTTTTTATGCCCTACATAACCACCTCATCTTTTTCCTTGGTCAAAATGGGTCCCCCTCTTTGTTTCTGGTCCTTGGGTCTTTTCAACAAAGATTTTGGAGTTGTTCTTTTCTCCAAATATTTGTTTTTATTCTTTTTGCTCAGGTGGAATCAAAACCAGAATTGAATCTTGACTTGTAACTCATTTGAGTTTCACTTCCTAACTCGGTTCCAATCCCACTCCTGCTGGTTTCTTTGTTTGTTGACTTTTTTGGTCCATTGTTTTTGTTCTTTTCGCAGGGACGGATCTAGAATGGATCTTGAACTCATAACTTTCCAAAGTTCCAAGTTTTGTTCCCATCTTGTCTCTGCCTCTGCCATTTTCTTTTATTCGTTTTGTCTTGGGGTCAGTGCTTCTGGTCTATTTTTTGTCTTGTTGTCTTCTATTTGTTTGTTTCTTCTTTTTTGAAACCAAAACCGGATCTGAAACTAATCTTGGAACTTTGCATAAGTTCCTTGACTGGTTTCCATGTTGATTTCGCTTCCGCTCCCACCTTCTTGTTTTATGTTTTCCAATCTACTTCAGTTGCATGATGGTTTTGTGCCTGTTCCCACTGCATTAATGACATTTATTGTGGACCTTCCACATGTGTAGAATCAATTTTTAACTTTAATTAAGGTTAATTTTTTGGTTATTATTATTGTTTCTAACAGTGATAACAAAGCAGAGCCGAGATAGAGCAGAGGGGCACGATTTCGTTGAAGATCAAGAATTTGTGCATGGATTTGCATCGAAGGCCAACCTTTTGGGTAGCATTTCAAGGTAGGTGTTCTTCTTCATTTTTTTTCCTTCGTCGATCTCACTACTTGTGTTTTGTTTTTGAGTTCTTCATGGGGTTCACAATTTTTTTTTTTGAATCTCTATTTGTTTGCTTTGCTTTTTGTTTTTTCCTCTTTCTTTTCTTTTTATTTTTGTTTGTCATTTTTTGTTCATTCTACTTCTTCGAGGTCATTTTCATGTTTTTCGTGCTCGTACCATTTTTCCCTAGTGTTTTGGATGTTGCTTTCAATTAGGTTCTTGGTTTCATTTTGGTCTTCGATTGGTTACATAGCTTTTCTATCCTTCTGGATGTTGGCTCGTTGATTTTGGGTAGGGTTTTTGGATGCCCTAACTTCTTAAGTTGACAGGTTTAAATGGGCTAGGGTTTTACGTTTGCATCATTTTATGGTTGTGCCCTAGTTGTTGTTTCCTCTCGGTCATGTGAGGGTTATTTCTGGGCGTTTGTTTTAAGCCTTCTTGGCTTATTAACGTGACCTTTTCTTTGAAGTATTTTTGGGTACTTAGGGATTATTGATCTAGCGAGTAGAGTTTCCATTCCGGTTCCAGTCCCGATAACCATTCCAACTTTGTTCTCGACTACACTATAGAGTTTATTCAGATCCTGGTAAACATTCCAACTCTGTTCTCAACTCCGCTATAGAGTTTGTTCAGATCCCGGTAATTGGTCCATCCTGACCCCGACCCTGACCATACTTGGAAGTTTTTTTTGTTTTTTGTTGGTGTGTCTGTCTTGATCTCGCCTTTGGTGAGTATATAATTTTTCTAAGTATGATGAGGCTAAATGAAGAAGCACATAGTAATAGGGAAGGTGAGCTCTCTAATGTTGATTTATACTTTCCATGGATCTAATCCTGAGTTGTCTATGCAGGAACTAAATGATGTTGGGAGCCTTTGTAGGAACTTCACAAATGGAGAGTCAAACAACTGAAAGTTCAAAATAGGTGAAGCCTAAAAAGATAAAGGTAGAACATCTACCTTATACAATGAAGTATAAACATCAGATGATCACTCCCACATCCAATAAGCTAGACTCTGGGTTGGTAGACATTACAAACACCAACCTAGGGATGCTTGATTGTGAAAGCTGATTGAAGAAAAAATTTCATAACAAGTCACTGGAAGAATGAAGAGGATAGTTAAATCAAGGATTGCCCATGTTACTTTGTTTCCTCTTTCGGTTCAATGTCTAGAGCTAATCTTAGCTGTAGAAAGAACATATAATGTCATGTCAAGGCAATGTATGGATCAACAGGGGAATGTCATAATTGACTTATCCCCACAAATGATGAGGCTCATCTTCAATGCACCTTCTCCCACAAATCCAAAGATATTGACAAAGGCTAATGCATTGAAGAGATTCAATGAGAATAAGGATGTCAATAGGAATCACATGAATACGAGGTGGTTAAGAGTTGAGAAGAAGGCTTTGACTAAAATGACTGATCACCCCACAAGAGGGGATTTCAAGAAGGAAGTCGGTGATCTAATCCTGATGCTTTCTAGGGTATTTGCGAAAAAGGATTATGCATGCTTTAGCGAGTGGATGTTCCCATTTATTGAAGCTATATTTGATGGAAGAAAAAAAATTGACTGGTGTATGATTTTTTTTGATACTTTGCATAATCAAATGATAAATGTAAGGAGAACCAAGATCTTCTATATAACATCTTATGTCATTGATGCAGCTGGGAGGATGGGAATCTTCCCAAGGATTAAATGTAGTAGGAATGATGCGAGAAGCTACCATACAACAAAAAGTGTGGAATCACTATGATCAACTAACTTGGTAGACATTAGAGGAGCATTATAGGAGAGTTAATGATGCATTTTATATGTCATCATTAATAGGTTGACTGGTGATGTAGGTTTCAAACTAAGTAGTGAATCCATGTCATTCATTTCTCAATGGGGACACTGGTATATCCAGTATCCCAAGTTCACCTACTTCAGATTTTTAGGGTTTGATGGACATCCCCACCTACTTCCTAGGTGTTACACTGATATAATGGTCCTCATGGAATTTATATACCAAGAATTAGGGGTCAATTAAAATTTCAGTATCAAGCACAAATGAGGGTGCCATAAGTTCCACATGAAGTTGGGAGAGTACTATTATATCCATAATATAGCTGCAAAAGAAATATGTGAAGAATCGAGCCACTTCAAGTTGGGAATCTATACATATCGAAAGAACTTTGATCCAGAGAAGAAGATGAATAAGATACTTTCCTCTATGTTTGAGAAGCATTATAATTTTCTAGAGGATTTTTGGTGTGATTTGCAAGATGACTTTGATGTGAGAAAGAGGAATTATGAAAGGATAACCATCCCAAATATGATTGAGTATGGGGTGAAAGAAGATATTCCTGACACACTGTCAGATGATGGTGTGGTTCTAGACCCAAGATATGAAGCAAAAATGGTAGGCATCAAAGGTTTAGATCTAATAAATTGGGAGGAAGAATAATTTATTGACATTAAGCGGATCTCTAGAACAATAATGGATAGGAGTATTCAATGGGTAGTTTTGAGGATGAAGGAACCACCTGCTCAAACTTCAAAGAAAAGGAAAGTTGTTGTAACCAAGGGTTACCAAAGAAAAAAAAGGAGAGCAGCCCCGAAGGAGCAATTGGAGTATCTTCCTCCCATTTCTAGAGGGGATACTATTCTTGAAATACCCGCAAAAGAAGTTCCTGAGGCACAAGGTGCATAGATCGCAAGACTTAGAGAAGGTTCCTCTTCTCAACCTCCTCTCCCTTAAGAACCTAGTGAGGAAGTACCTACTAGTAGTATCCATGAGGAAGCAAACATACTAAAAGGAAAAAGGGCTTGAGGTGGAAATTCATGACATTGACATGGATTCAGAGGAAACACATTCTAATGATGATGTTATTAAAGATACATCTGCACAAAACATTAAGGAAGAGCATGTTCTTACTCCTAAGGAGCAGTGTAAGTTATTTGAAGATGCTAAGGTGAAAGCTGAGGCATTGGCTCAATAGAAGGAAATGAATGCAAAGGCTCAAGCTGATGTATTTCTCCAACAAAAAAAATTAGGGGATAAATTCAAAGCTGATGAATTGGCTAAATAACAAAAACAAAAGGAGCAGGAACTCCAAGCTAAGGAAGAGAATGGAAAATTAGAAATGCTGCAGAAAATCCATGATCTTGAGGAGGAAAAAGCTAGGCAAAGGAGAGAAAGAGAAGCCCTTGAGGCTAAATTCAAAGTTATTGAAGAATATTATAAGAGAAAGGAAGAGGAAGAATTCCTACGAAGGGAAAATGAGGCTGAAGGTCTTGCCAAGAATGAGCAATAAGAGAAAGAGGTATGGGACAAGGTCAAAGAATTGGAAAAGTAAAGAGACCAGATCCTTGAGGAAAGAAGGTTAGAGGAGGAATGTTTGAAGAAGAAGGTGGAAGATAAAAGGTTGTAGGAACAAAAAGATAAAGAAGAAGCTGAGAGAGTTTCACAAGAGGATGCACAAAGGGACAACAAAATGTGCAAGAGGTTGATTCTCAACCTAAAGTTACCATATTGCAACCATTATCTTTTGTTGTTGCCGCCTCTTCCTCAACACAAGTGACCCCTACCCCTAAGGCTCTGATGTGGTTAAAAATTGACTTGAAGAAGAAATAAATAGCTCCACCACAACCTCTCAATTGGGATGAGATGATGATGGAAATAGAGAAGGAGAGAGCCAAGAAAAAGGCTAGAGTTTTGCATTCTACCAAGCTCATAGATGGAGGAGAAATTATTGTTGAATGTGCAATTCCAGTAGTAGATAAGGACAAAGAAGACATGCAAGTAGCTGATTACCAATTAGGCATGGTAAACTTGGGGAGACCTACAAGGAATCAAAAAATGAATCTTATTGATATTGTAGTCCCCTCCAAAAATTCTAGGATAATCAAAGATAAGCAGAGGAAAGATAAACTTAAGACCCAATTGGATCAGTTACATAAATTCTTAAAAATTTCTCCACTCCAGTGTCTCAACAAGCTATTGCTCTTGAAACCCTAGTCCTACTAAGAAAAAGGGAAGTTGATGACTTAGTGCATATGAGGAGTAAGTGAGGGATGCTTGATAGATGGATTGATAGGCTCAATCAAGAGGTTGGTGAAGTTTTGGTAGATAATGCAAATTTCCTTGAAATGACTTTGAATATAATGCAAATTTCCTTGAAAAGACTTTGAATATAATCTAGTTTTGATCCGACTTCATCTATAATTATAGGAATGAATTTCAAGATGCTTGTAGGGACTTGAATTAGAAAATTGATGAATTAGAAGTTGTAATAGCTATTTTAGTCAATGTGGACATTTCGGTCAAGGAAGGCATGCCTTTGGATAAATTGAAGGAGAAATGGAGTAGTAGATTCCAGGAAGTGATGCAAAAAGAAGATGAGGGAGAAGACTTGTTGCTGGAAAGGCTCATGGATATCAAAGAGGAGGAAAAAGCTGCCAGGGGGGAGTTAATCAAATTTAAAGCTATGCAAGAATTTTGCTCAGCAAAATTGAAGAGAATCAAGTTTGACGATAATTGGGTAGATAGACCTAATGTGGATGTCCTTCAATAAGTGTTCTCTAATTATGATGAGTATTTCATTGAGCATACAATGCAGGAGTGAGCTGGCAGGAGAAAATTCTCTCCTATTTTGTAGGGATTTGAAATAGGTTGAACTAAAGGTTCTCATAACTTAGTTCTATTTTCTTCCTTGGGCATCAGATTTTGGATAGCAGGGCAATCACCTTTTGAATTAAAAACTAGTCCAGTTTCTTCATTGGTTTTGATTCCTTGATTTATGGATCTGGGTCTTTGATTGAGAGAAACTTATGCATAGCAAGCCTATATGTACTTTAGGGCTCTATTTTGTAAAGTTTGGCTGATTGAAGAAGGATTAGCCACCGGATATGATAGTAGATAGGAATGATAGTTTGGAGATTTCATAATTGTAGCAAGATACTTTAAAGTTTAACTTAAAATTAGATATTGTTTTAATAGTTTGATACAGTTTTCATGTAATTTTTGGAACTAAATCTCTTTGATAAGGTTAATGAAATCATAATCAATCTATATGCTAGTGGGTTGTTGTGCCTAAATGTTTTCTATTTGGTGCAAATTAATATGGGAAATCGAATTTCAAGATTATTTCATTGAATTATCTATGAATGGAATTACTACATGTCTATTTGATCTATGTTTTAGCAATGAGTGAGTGAATTGTTTCAAATCCCAAAGTATTTTAGTGAATGGTTGTGGTAATTGAATTAAGCACTATGCATGTATGCAATGGTGTAGATTATTCTATGGATTGCATTATGTTGTGGTTTTTGGTCTGTTGAAGAAACACTCACTATGGGAATGCATATCTGGATACTGAGGATTTTTATTCATATTTTATTGTTCTATGCCTTGATCTATCTTATTCTATTTATTTACCCCCCCAAAGATAGGCTAGTTAATCTGATGCAGTTTGTGTTCTTTATTACCAACAAAGGCCCCTTGAATATTACAGTTACATTGGCCATTGAGTAACATCAACATAGTTGAGAACCAACTACCATGACCTTGGGAGTTAGATTAGTATATCTTATCTTTCTTTTTAAGGAGAAATAGGATAGAGATATTATGTTTTATGTTGTTGTTCACTTTTGTCCATCAATAAGAATATTGTAGTTACTTGTCCTGATGGGATTTTGGATTGTTCTCTTATTGATCCATACTATTATCATTATGGGGATTTTATGCACTACACTTTTCCTGGAGATCTACCTTATTGGCATCATGTGTTTGATGAGATTTCTAGTTTTGTATGAAGATCTTGCATGAGTTGTGAGGTTTGGTGAGAGGATTTTGATCAACTTGTGTATTTTTTATAGAAACATTGGTTGCTTGCTCATTCATCATACATTATAGAGCGCTATCTACTTGATCTAGTATGTTGTCAGTTTGGTGAGAGAAAAAGGTAGATTCCTGATCCCTATGAGGCTCGATTTGGTCAGAATTGTTGGGAGGTCTATATATGGGGTATCTAGGTTGATGTAGATACTGTTACTATCAAGTTTTCAGCACTTTCCCTAGTTGGTTGGGTTTGGTCAGTTGGAGTGGCAGATCCAGGTATTACATGCGATTATGAGGAGTGGTGTACATGTCATAGCCCTTTGATGCTTATTGATCCTACAGGTGGTCCTATTATGGGCAGAGCTGGCATCACAGGTTGTCATGGTGAGCAACAACGTGTTGAGGTTATGGTAGATTAGTTGGGTCGAGATCAAAGTGATAAGGAAAAGGATATTAAGGATGAGTGTGTGCCTTGAGAATAGGGTCAAAGATAGGTTGCTAGCTCAGATGTTTGGATAGAGATGCAAAGGTTGCACAATGACATGACACAAAGGATTTGGTAGATACTTTGAGGGTTGAATGAGATACTATGAGGGTTGAAAAAGATAGTGTGTTTGGTAGACTTCATGTGGTAGATGCTCAAGTAGTATTAGTAATAGTAGAGAGAGATTCTCTTCGGGCAGATTGGGAGAGTGATATTGGAAAACGACATGTTGCAGAGGCTCAAGTACTATTACTGACAACATAGAGAGATACTCTCCGGATAGATCATGATGTTGTGTGAGAAGAGTGAGATAGGTATCTACAGGAATCTACCTATTATTAGACTTTATATGATGCTACCGTTCCTAGGGCCTCTCGACATCCACAATTTGGGGAACCTAGTGCTATGAGCAATGACGATGGCGATGGAGGTGCAAATGTAGGTAATCATTCTGTGATACAACCCAATCATTTTGGTTTTCAGTAGTGTTCTATCTGTTCTACTGGGGTTTTACCATTTTTGATAGCTGATCTTCATGTTGTTTCATGGTGCAAAGGCATTTTGTAGACATGTGATTTATACATATTCATTGGTCCAGTTGAGACCTCTTATAAATGTTGTGATTTTTGTACTTTCCTATCACACTTGTGTCATTAAGAATGTATTTATGACATATTATGTTTTGATGATGATGATATATATATGAGATATAGCGTATTTGTTTCAGCCTCATTGTATGTTTATGTGATGGTGATATATGATGTATTTTTATTTGTGGTTTTTGTGATTTTCTGATGTATGGATATGATGTAGATGTAGGAATCACAATTTGTCTCATTTTATGATGATGGATGTTGATAGATGAATGCATATACGATACATGATGTTTTTAATTGCTTTATTATCATCATGATATGTATTGATAACATTTGTAGATGTAGAATGGATATGGTACTAATGATGTGTTATGCAGGATGAATGTTAACTTAGAAGAATTATGATGATAGATAGAAAAATGATGTTAATTAGAAGAAATATGTGATGTTAGCTAGTTAATAGAAACATTGATGTAGGAGCATCCTTGATCCTTGGAAATCTTGCATCAACCAAAAATATTTTCATTTAGTTTTGTTCTAGTTCTTTTTCGAGTTGGTAGATTCAGTGTTTCATCATGTTTGCTTGCCAAATCTTGCATACCTAGAATTTCACTGTGAAAATATTCAATTATTTTATTCCAAGCTTTCGGCTCATTTGGATCTTTTTTCGGAAAGTTGTCTCTTCCGGAGTACGTGACAATTTTTGGGACTGGCCCTAGAATAACTTCAAATTAGACATAACGTCTAGTTGGATCGATCACGGATCTTTCCCATGACTTAGGGATCCTCACGATGTGTTTGGATTTCTTCTATGGAGTTTCCCTGACCTTACACTTATGTCCACACTTCACCATGCACATCTATCGTGGATGAATTTTAGATTTAAGGTTGACTGTTCTTACACACATTACACTTTTCTTCATCAGGGATTGTAGCAATCTTTGGCCGATGCAGATGTTTCTTGACCCAAAGATGTGATATAAATCTTGTATTGGATCAATAGAATATCAATAAATTTAGACCAAGAAAAATAATATGTATATAGAGTTTGATCTGTAGAATTTTCACCCACATCTATGGGCACTATATTTTGATCATGTTGTGATCAGACCTGTGAGCCGAATCTATAAGCCTGGATGTGGCAGACTATTTGTAATCAAGATTTCTTATAATCAGAGTGTTTGCATTTGCATTTTCCTCCGTATTTCATGTTGCTTATTTTGTGTGAATCTTGTTGCATGGTTTGTAATATTCTCTTTGAGGACCCTCCTACCATGACTACACCAAATATGATGATGGATAGAATTGATGATGTGACTTTTCTTTATTTTAGATACTTCGTTGTTTGAACAATCGTATTTGTTTTGAAGCCAACTATTTGATGATGTAAACAAAGTGAAGGATCGACGACTAGTATTTGAATTCACATCAAATGTGATTGGAGCCATTGGCACGGCACATGAGTGAGCTTTAATGGTGGAAGATACATCTACTGGCATGATTTGATTGAAATAAAGTGACCATTTTCATGACCTATTGTGTCACAAAGCATTCAAACATATTTGAAGAGAAATGTCAAGGCCGAGGATGAATTTATGAGTTGTTACATCGAAGATTAGGGTTGCTGCAAATACAAAGTCATAAGTTGAATTATGTTTCTCTTGGTTAATTTGTAATCTAGATTTGGGGGTAATTTTTTGTGTGTTTGTCGAAGGGTTTGTTGATAATTGTTTTAGGGCTACAGGTTAACTGAATTGTGAGAAATTGCAAGGTTTTGTTCTCTAATTTCATAATTTTGTTTATCCCTAGTTTGTGTGAGGTTTGAAGTAGCAGGGAAACCCTAGCTTACTCAGGATGGCACCATCAAGGAAACATTCTGGCTAGATTGATTATCTAAATAGAAATTTATATGATGATTTCTTGGATCAATTTCCTTTGTCAACGAATGATAGGAATAAGGGATTGGTTTTGATGCGAGGAAAAACCCTAGGGGAGGGATTAGTGTATAATTTTTCTAACATAGCTGATGCTAGGGCTCCCCTTACGGGTTTAGAGATGTTCAAATTATGGTTTGGATAGAGGAATTTTCCCCACCTCTTTTCAAATGGTTGGATATATGATATGGGGAAGCTAGTAGTACCAAATGTGTTCCCTGATGTGGACTTGCTTAGGGAAGTGGTTGCACGATATGACCCTGTTACACATGTGATTATAGATAATGATGGAAAGGTTCTATTAAGCATTAATAGAGAAGAGTTTCAAAAAGTTTTTGATCTAAGTGAGTGTAGTGTGTTCTTGGTTTCTATTGATCTTGAGGGGATGAAAAAGGAGTATGGGAGGTCAAAGTCACTATTCAGAGTTAAGTTTCTCCCACCACATCTGGGTAGGGCAGGAGGTTCCAAAATTTATATTAGCCCTGATGATCAAGAACCTTTTAGACTGAACTATTTTGTAAATCATTTCTTGGCCACTTTTTACTCCTTATGTCAGATTTTTGGTTTTAACCTCAACACCGTGATTCCCATAGCCTACATGTTCATGGGGGTGCAAATACAACACCCCAATTTATCAATGGTATATTATTTTTCTTATTTTTTGGCCGAAAAGATACATGAGGGGCTATTGAAGTTAAAGAAAAATGATGCAGGCACTCCTTTCTTATGGTATTCCATGTTAATGTATATGTTCTTGTATAATAATGTTGAATTCTTCTCTAAGAAGATGGAGTTAATGAAGTTGGTTAATGGAGAAAGATTACCAATGCAAGTATGGACCTCTGACTTATCATTTAATAGGGAGAGTACTAGTTATGAGCAGTTCGACAACTATTTTGCTTCCAAATTGAGAGTCAGGTTGATGGTAAATGTACCTAGAATTGCTAAGGAGTTGCATTATTTATTCATACCAAAGGGGAGGAAGCCATAATTGAAATTTTATCACAACTGGGGTGACATTATCCCATACCCAATCAACACTATTTTTAGGGTGTATGGTTTTCAAGGGACCCCTCATATATTGCCATATAATGTGCCACCAAGAGTTGGTTTTGCTGAAGTTAAGTGGCATATTGGTTTTATCCATGAAGAAAACCTTACAAGAAAAGGTAAAGGAACATTTTTCCTAGATTATACTATCATGTCTGATTTTGTCTTTTCAAAAGGAGGTTGGGTCTATTTTGGATTTTTTTTTTAAGAATACCATTTGAGGTGTGGTTCCAAGTAGAACATGATCCTAAGGGCTTCTTTTCCCTTTTCAGACAAAGGATAAAAGGTGGTAAATTTGTGCATGATTTCAACTTCCTCGAGGACTTGATTAGAAATGAATTTGACCTAAGTAAGCAGGAATTGAACAATGAGAAATGAATAGCTTATAAAAAGCTATTGGCCTTTGTGCACAAAATCGATCTAGATTATGATCCATTGATGGAGTGTAGTCCATATCATAAGAAAATTATTTTATGGACAACTTCAAAGAAATCATGGGCATCTTGATGGCTAACAAGATAAACCTGGAGTTGGACCTAGGCATACATGAGCAAGATGTCAGGCCACTTGAAGAGAGGCCTGGCTACCAACCTTCAGAGAATTGGCCTATTTACAGAAGGAAAAGAAATGATAGAAGTGATGAGGAAGAAGAAGATAGAAAAGGAAAACAAATAATGAAATTTCCTGCACAACCAGGTCCAAGGCTCAAAACACTTGGGGAAATTAAGATAATTGATTTGGAATCATCACCTTAAAATAGTCCCTCACAACTACCATTGGAGCCAAGACCTAAGAGGTGAAAGATTGAGCAATCACAAGAGGACTTGGTGGGTGAGATTGTTGTCTCTGACCAAAATATGCAAATGTGTGTGCCTTCTTCTCCTAGACCAGCTGAATTGGTTCTATCTGATCTAGATATGAAAGGAAAATGTGTGCAAGATGAAATAATGGAGGCCTGTAAGGAGTTCTTAGATGATGATGCCTTTGTAAAAAATCTAGTCTTCTTGCAATTAGTATGGAGAATGAAATTGGAAGAGTATCAGGAAAAATTCAAGAAGAGAAGAGAATTGAGGCCTGATAGTTCAAACCAGGAGAATGATGATGAAGTAAAAGCTGAATTAATGAATGAATTCAAGAGAGTCACTCCCGAGGAGGGGATAAAACTGGTAAATAAATTTGGTGTCTTGATTCTTCCAATGTGGGACATTGTAGATGGAGTAGATTTTAATGCTATTTTGAAATCCAATCATCCCCTACAAGATTTTGAAGAAGAGTTTAAGGCAACATTGCAAGATTCTGCCTTTAGTGAAGAATACAAGACCTTAGCAATTTGGGCTTTGGCCCCTCAAGGGAGAAAACCCAATGTTACTTATATTAACCCAAACCTAAGAGGGGGGTTGATAATAAAGAGAGCTTTAGAGACCTTAACCACATAGGGCACTAATTTGACTATGAATGTGGCCAAATTGGCCCAGAAGACTACTGAAAGAGAGGAGGCTGAAAAAAATCCTAATAGAGAAATACAATTTCATAATTTGAGAATATAGAAAGGTGCAAAAAAGGAATGTTGAATTGTAGACTGAGGTGGACAGGCTGAGATAGAAGAAGATTGGGGAAACATCAAGTGCCCTAGGGATTAGATCATTGCCTTCCACATCTAGGTTAGTGCCTCTTGCTTCCCCTATTGTTTCTACCCCAAGGTCTCCCAGTCAAACTCCTTCCCTCATCGCTACTTTAGAACCAATTAATGAAGAAATAGAATGCTTTGTTGATCCTACAAAGAAGCAACTAATGAAAAAAATTGCAAAGTTATAGACATCCTTGAAAGTAAGTGAGGAGGGAGTAATTTTAAAGAAAAGAGAGATTGTTGATGCTATATTGAGGCATTTGAATGAGAAGGTAGATGATAGATTGTCATCTGTGTATTCTTTATATTATTTATTATCAGATGCAATAAAGAATATTGATAGGGATTAGGAGGTAGTAATACCACTAATTGAAAAATTGATCCCTAGGGCCAATGACTTAGACATAATGTATAAGGCCTCAAGGTTTGATATAGTTAATAGGCCCCAATAATTAAGGCCTACTCAAGTGTTAGTTAAGTCATTTCAAGGTTTTCAGGCCTTACCAGATGATTTGAGTAGGAAGATAAAATAATTGCTAAATAATTTTGATGATTGGAGTGACATATTGTTACCTAATATAATTAATGAGCAGGGAAATATCAAGTCACTTCAATAGTGGTAGGATCGGGCAAATGAGTTTATTAATGCTCAAATTACATTAATTTGTGATATCTTAGATTTTGATTTATTGGCGAGTTGTATGGACAAAATTTTAAGCACAAGCTCATTCTTGGAGTCTTTTGAAAGAGAAGAAAATCAGGTGGCAGTTAAGTACACACCTTATAGTGTCAAGGTGAATGAGGTAACTATTTTTAATTGGCTAACTGATGAAGAGTCCCAGCAGTGGGTAAATGTATGTTCAACCGAGGAGGAATGAAATAGAGTAGGTTGCTAATAGTTAACAAATCAGCTATTCCAGTTACAACAGATTCCAGTTTTGTTTTTGGTGACAATATTAGGCATGGAATTCTTGAATTTGTTTTGCTGCATCAACTATTCTCAACGGGAAAGATGAACAAGAAGATTCTCTGAGGAGATTGCTGTCGTAACAAATTTTGAAATATCATAAGGCAGTCCAATTGGCTGGTGATATGTGTACTCTCTAGCCTAATTCTTTTTTGCTCCTTCATTCTCTATAAGAAGGATTTCAAGACTAGAAGTATAGGTTAGAATGTTAGATGTTTTGGGTCGAGTCTAGGTGAAGTTGCAAAGAAAATTGTAAATTCTGATAGTTTTTTAGAGAAAATGCAATTTAGATTTTGAGTCATTTTGTTGTAGGTCTTGAACTCATGGAGATTTAATGTTTTATGATAGTACTGGCATTTTAATTGAAATGATTAATTCGAGCTCATGTCTCTCCATTGTACAAACATATCTGAATTTTGAATAAAATGATCAAGGGTTGTTTCGTTCATCTCACTATTGTGGTGTGTATAATTCTTGTTTTAGCTTTAATTCAAGGAATTAATTAAAATGCTTAAATGGGATTGTAGGTTGATATGTTTTGTATAAGGATTTGATAAGTAGTATTGGGTTAGAATATAGATTGATGAGATTGTAAGGAAATGTTATCAAGGATCTTATATGTTATGTGTTAAATCTATCATGAACCCTTAGATTCTTATGAATTTGGCTCCTCCAATGGATATATGGCACTGATGTAATTTGTACTTATTCATGAGATTTAGTATTTATTTGTCTTTACCTAGAGCTTGCTACAAATTGCAAATCAATGACTATCTTTTACTATGAAGTGTTGTAGTTATCTCATGCTCCAAATAGTTGATATTATTGATAAACAATCAATTCTATTTGTTATTATCTTGTTATGTTGAGCTATTAAATGATATTATCTATTGTTGTTAATGTTGTTTATGATAATGGTGCAAAGGTTGTAAATGCATTAAGGGATCACCCTCTCGGTTCTTGCAGAGCCCAAAGAGTAGGAGGTATTTAAAATCCTTGTTAGTTGGTCCAGGTCCTTCGAGTTGCCCTTGATTGGAATTGGAAATTCCATAGGTAGATTAGAAGATCAACCTAGTTACAATAAAAACAACCAACGAAATGGTGACTCTATTGAGGATATTAATTTCAATATTTCTTGTCAGTGTGTCGGCTATCCATTTTGCATAGAGTTATCATCATATTTCTATGATTTGAAGGACAAGCCCATGGTTTTGTGTTAGGTTTTTCCATATATTCTATTTTTCAAAGAGTTTTGAAGTCATTGGTAAAGTACATTATACGTTGTTAATACAAAGTTCCAAAGGTTTTTTGAAATTCACCAAGTATCTCCAGATATTTGGTTTTCCCAAGATAATTGGGTGGTGACATTGAAGTCTCTGCACTAGTGTGCAACTTGTTTTGAAGATTTAATATAAAGTCGAAGGATCTTTTGGACAATTATGAAGAATGAAGAACACCAAGTAGTTAATGAAGAATCATCCGAAACAAAAATTGGAGGGTGAACTTCCTAGAATGAAGGAGTGGATAAAGAAAATACCAGAATCTAGCAACACCAGGTCGTTAATGAAGAATCATCCGGAACAAAAATTGGAGGGTGAACTTCCTAGAATGAAGAAGGAGTGGATAAAGAAAATACCAGAATCTAGCAATGCTACTCCCACGTCACAAAACCCTATACACCAAGGTACAAGTAAGCCTTTACACCCTATCCCTGAAAATCTTGAATAAGAGTCTAAAAATTCAAAATCATATAGTTGTGGATTTTTTGATGCACTATCTAATACACTATTTCAAGAGGATGTAACATGTCAAAATAAAGAACATGTTAGTGTCCAATATGCTAAAAAGAGAAGAGGTAGGAGTAGAAGTCAAAGCGATCACATAGAAAGCACCAATGATGTGCCTCTTCCTCCTGTCAAGGATGATGAAACTCCTTTATTGTCTGAACATGTACTTGAAGAGGTCAATCTAATTGATCTAAGTGATACATCGAGTTCTGATATGACTTTGCCTAATCCTGATGATATTTTTGGAGACATTGACTCCTTAAGGTGGGAGATCCAAAAACAAGTTGAGCTCAAGATGAAAAGGAAAAGGAGAGGGAAACAAAATTGATGCATGCTGTGATTGAAATGGATAGGTTGATTAGATAGTTGGCAATAATGAAGCTCATGAACCAAGAAAAAACTGAGCTAGATGTTGAGGGCCCTGTTGTACATGAAATTTTTGATAAGGAGATAAATCTTATGTCTAAAGTAGGTCTGATAGGTCAAGTTGGTGGCCAATCAAAACTTGTAGACCCAAAACCCTTAAACTTTGTTAAGTCTCAACTGAGTAATCCAAACCCTAAACCCGTCTTAGACAAGGGAAAATAAAAGGCTGAGGGGATTAAAATAAGTGAAAAGGTGACTTCCTACCCTCCTAAATGAGACCTGCGCCCACATGTACCATTACAAGCTGAAACTAACTTAGAAAAGGTTAGAAGGGAGGGCGAGGCTCTTGTAGAAGAGTTGGAGAGGATAGAGATTGAGGCTGCAAATGCAGAAATGAAGAGGAAAATAAGTATCCTAAAGATGTCAAACATATTTGAGGCTACACAAGCTGAAACCTCATCAAGTCACAAATATGCCTTGAAACATGGTCCTAAAACCAATCTGGATCCCACCACAAACAATTTTGGCCTGAATGTTCATGCAACTAAGTTTTTAAATCTAAACAAGATGGCCCTAGGGTACAAAACTTAGGATCTGGTGTTGATTCTTAGAAGACTGAAGGATTATTCCAAAGAAGATCTATACAGTTGGAATGGCATAGTATTCTTTGATGGTATTTCTGGTTATCCAAACCCCATCCCTGATGATCTGAGAGAAAATATGAGTATGTTTGTTGGCAACAATGTTGTGACAACAAAGGAACACTTAAAAGATTTTATGGATATGCTAAATTATTATGAGGTAGAGCATGAAGATGTTGTAATGAATTTTTTTGTACAATCCTTAATAGAGGATGCAAGGGATTGGTACAAAGGCTTACCTAACACTAGCATTGTTTCATGGGATGAATTTGAAAAGTGTTTCAAGGAACAATATAGTGATAAAACCAAGAATAGTTTCATCTTGAATGAGTTTAATAACATCAAGAAGTCATTAAATGAGCCTAAAAAAGAGTTTAACTTAAGATTCCAAACAAAAATGTATAAGTTGTTCCAGGGTTTGAGGCTTGATTAAAATGCATGTCTAACTACATATTTTAATTCTTTTTATGCTAAAATGGAATATATCCTTAGAGATAAAGACCCTTAGACTATGAGGAATGCATTCAGGGTGGCTATAAATATTGAGAGTAATAGGAGAGCTTCTAGGAAATATGGTAGGAGAGAAGAACCCCACTTTTAAAAAATCCTAAGGATAAGACTAAGAAGGTTTCTGTTGCAAAGCCTAACTAAGGATGATGAAAAATGGGATAAGATCTTCAACACTTTGAAAGACATAAATTATATTTCTTCCAAACAAGAAAAGGGTATAGGAAATGAAAAGAAACAATATAATACGAATGGCAGACTGCCTAGGTTACAAAATTATCCTTATAACACAATTTAGAAAGATGGGAAACCAATCTTGCCTAGCCAAAAGCCTAAACATGATATGCATACACTAGGTCCCCTACAAAATAATTCAGTAAATATGGTACATGATAGACCATGGTGTGAGGTGTGTGGACATCCACATGATCAAAATTACTATGGTATTGCTCAATTGCTTGTTGCTAAGGGAACAAAGTAGGACACTCTTGAGCAAAATATTGAAAGTGAGTAGGGTGATGTAGATGTTTGTATGGACAAATCATACATTGATGTGGTAGAGTGTTCCTCTGATGATGAATCACATGGAGCTGATGTGGGTAATCAAAGATAGAGAAGTGAGATATACCATCAAGAGGTCTTCTCTAATGAAGAAGATGATTTTGACCATAATGCTTGCAATATGGAGCAGGCTGATGATTCAGTGTCCTTAAGGAGACCACAAGAAGAAGAGATTTCAAGGTTGAATGAGGAAACGGCTACTCAAATGAGAAGTTCACTTCAATTGAGAAACAAAACTGTGGGTGGTGAACATGATAAACCTGTTGGCTTGTTTATTAAAGAACAAAAGGACAAAGGTAAGGGTGATAATATTGATAGAAAAAAGGATACTATTAAAATTAAAGAAGTTAAAAATGATAAGATTTGGGCAAAAAATAATGAAACCCCAAATCGTCAAGAAGATTTAGCTTCATCACTGGTAAAGACTAAAGTGATTACAAATTTTGTTGAACCTACTTAAGAGGATAGGAAGAAAAATAAATTTGAGGGGAGAAAGCAACAAGAGAAGAAAGAAAATGATGAAGGTATGGTATTTGATTTGCCTAAATATACACCCGTAGATATGTTTCAAGTTATTTCTTAGGTTAAAGTTATTGTACCTTTGCTAGAAATGATGAGAATAAATGAGCATAAGAAAAAGACAATAGAATTGATCACAAGTGTTGCTAGTAATAAGATTGAACAAGGTAGTTGTAAAGAAGCAAAGGATGAAGGAGAAGGAAAAGAGAAATAAGTGGAGGGAATTGTGTCACAAATTCCCCCTGTATATTTAGGGAATTCTATTAATATGTGCCTTGAAAATATAAACCCCTTTTTCTTAAGTGTTGATATAGATGGGAAGACTTTAGGGAACTGTATTATAGAGTTAGGGGCATCAAATAATGTTATGCTAGTCAAAATAATGGAGGAAATGGGCTTGACAGTGGATACTACTCAAGGTAAATGCTATGCTTTGGATTCAAGGGAAGTGCCAGTTGTTGTAACTATCAAAGCATTACCTTATAAAATGACTTAGTATCCTGAGAAGGATTTAGCCATGACTGTATTAGTTGTAGACATCCCACCTCATTTTGTGATGCTTTTGTCAAGAAAGTGGAGTGCATCAATGGGGGGTAACATGTAGTGTGATATATCATTTGCTACTTTCTACATTGATGGTAAGGATGTCAAGATTGAAAAAGAGTCAAAAGTGTCCTATATGATTGAGCATGACCTAATCGAGAATATGACACGTTTTATTGACAGTGGCATAAATGAATTAAGGGCTGAGGAATTCCCTAGCAATTGTGATAAGCCTACTGCACCGATTGATACAAAAGTAAAAGAAAATTCAGAGTCTGATGACTTGTGGACTATGTACTTTGATGGTGCAAGTTCAAAAGAAGGATCTAGTGCAGGTGTTTTGTTATGATCACCAAGTGGAAAGAAATTTAGGTTCTCTTTCACTTTTTCATTTGAATGCACCAATAATGTGGTGGAATATGAGGCCCTGTTATTGGGGTTAAGACTGGCTAAAAAACATGGGATCAAGAAGCTTAAGGTAATTGGATATTTTGAGCTTGTGGTTTCCCAAGTTAGATCCAGGTATGTATCAAAGAACAAGAGGTTGAAACAATATAGGAATGCTATTTGGGATGAATTGGGGAACTTTTATGCATTTGGCATAGGTTGGATGGAGAGAAGCCACAAAAAGTGGCAGATTTATTAGTGAACATTGCATTAAAATCAGATGATATGACTTATGTTGGGATCTCAAAGGTTGAAGTGAAAACTAGGCCATCGATTCCTGATAATATAAAAAATTGGCAAGTTTTTGATAATGATGATGACATACTAAGGTTTATGAATTGTGTGGATGAATATGAAAGTCAAGAAATTGACTTTGGAGCTTTTGTGGAAACAATTGATGGGAAAGATATTGTGTTTGGAAATGAGGTCATTTAGTTAAAGAAAAATACAATTCCTAAGGTTTTAGTTGTGTTAGAGAGAGTCTTTGATAATCAAGATAGGACAAAGGCTAATCATACTGCTTCCCATCCTGATGACTTGGAAGAGTTGGAATAGAGGCATCACCAAAAAAGGTGTATATTGGAAAGAAACTGTCACCAAGGGTGAGAAGGATGCTAATTGACTTATTAAGGAAGTTTAGGCATGTTTTTGCATGGTCCTATGATGACCTTCAGGCATATAGGGAGGATCTATTCCAAGATGAGATTCCTTTGAGTGATGGTGCTAAGCCATTTAGGTAAAAAACAAAGGCCCATTAATCCTAATTTGGCCCCCAAAATGCAAGAAGAATTAATGAAGTTAAGGGATGCAGGGATCATCAAGGCAATCAAACATTCATCCTGGGTGTCAAACTTGGTACTAGTGAGAAAGAAAAATGGAGACAACAGGTTATGTGTAGACTTTAGAAATTTGAATGTGTCTTCACTAAAAGACAACTATCCATTACCTAATATGGAAGCCATGTTGCTAAGGGTGTCAGGCTGTGAATTAATGTCTATGATGGATAGGTTCTTTGGTGACAACCAACTCATGGTGAAGGAGTCTAAGCAATATAAGACAAATTTCACTACACCCTAGGGAACATATGTCTATGTGAGAATGCCTTTTGGTCTGAAAAATGTAGGGGCTAATTTTCAAATTTCATTAACTTGTTTTTGCTGATATACCAAGATGACTTGACAACATATTCCAAGAAAGAAGAGGATTATTGTGAGAATCTAGAGAAGACATTTACTAGAGCATTGGATTATGGTATCTCTTTGAATTCAGAGAAATGTGCATTTGGGGTAAGAGAGGGAAAATTGTTGGGAAATATTGTTTCCAAGGATGGAGTTAAAATTGATCCAAAGAGGGTAATTGCAATAGATAAAATCTCACATCCCTGCAATATCAAAGGCATACAATCTTTCTTTGGAAAAATAAACTTCCTAAGGAGGTTTGTGACAAATTTTGCTGAGACAGTTCGCCCTATTACCAAGATGCTTAAGAAGGGAGCTAAAGTTGAATGGGGAGAGGAGTCTGTGCAGGCCTTCCATCCATTAAGAAAGAAATAAAGGAGGATCTTATTTTGAAAACCTCTGATTTTTCTAGACCCTTACATATTTTTTCATTTGCTTCTTTCCACACAATTGCAGTTGTGTTGTTGCAAAAGAATGTAGAAGGTTTTGAAAAACCTATAGCCTTTTTCAATAAATCTTTACAAGCTATGAAACTTAAGTATGACATTAATGAAAAAAAGGCATATGCACTGGTAAAGGCAATAAAAGCTTTTAGGCATTATTTGATGGGAGCTACTATAGTTGCATATGTACCAGTGTTGTTGTCAAAGATATTTTCACACAACAGGAATTATTAGGAAGAAGGTGTACATGGATCAACATAATCTAGGAATTCAATATTGAGATTCAGATTACTAAGCTAGTGAGAGGAAAAGGATTGACCAAGCTTATGGTCCAAAGTAATCTGGAAGCAAATCAAATAAATTTTCTAGAAGAGGAGAGTAGATCACACATCTATGATGTGAAACATTCTGAATGGTATAAAGGTATGATCTATTATTTGTAAAAGATGAAATGTCCTGACAACTTGAGTGAAAATGAAAAAAGGACATGGAAATTACATGCTATCAAATATGTCATCATAGTTGGTAAGCTTTGGTGGAGAAATGAATAAGGTGTCATGTTAAAGTGTGTAGATCAAGATTAATCATAAGAACTTCTAAGTGAGATGCATATGGAGTTTGTGGAGGGCATTGTATGGCCAAAACAACTACACATAAGGTAACGAGGTTGTATTTTGGTGGCCTATTGTTTTTAAAGATGCACACCAGTTAGTGAAGACATGTGATGCTTGCCAATGTTTCTTTGGTAAATTAAAAAAAATTGGTAACTTGCCTCTAAAACCAGTTGCAGTGCAATCTCTATTTCAGCAATGGGGCATCGATTTTGTGGGAGAGATAGCATGTAAATCTAGTGGAGACCACTCATGGATATTTTTGGCCATTGATTATTTCACCAAGTGGGTGGAAGAAATTACAACAAAGAAAGCAACTAGTAAGGTGTTAATTGACTTCCTGATGAGCAACATGCTGACTAGGTTTGGGTGTCCAAAAAGGATTGTGTCAGATAATGCAATGTGTTTTAGATCTGAGGAATACACAAAATTTTGTGAAAAACATGGCATCCAAATTTCTTACTCATCACCATATCACCCACAGGGAAATGGACAAGTAGAATCAAGCAATAAAAGCTTGATGAAAATCATTAAGAGAATCCTGGATAAAAATAAGAAGGCTTGGGATTCTAAGTTGAGATTAGTAGTCTGGGCAGATAGAGTAACTGTGAAGAAAGTAATAGGTTGTGCCCAATTTGACTTGGTCTATGAGGTTGCCCCAGAATAATATGATGGAAATGTAAAATTTTGTCCAGATGTATGACAATGAAATTGATGATGAAATGAAATTGAGAGTGGAAGCTCTCATATAATTGGATGAAACTAGGAGGGAAGCTCAAACAAAAAATTAAAAATTGTAGTTGCAAGTAAAGAATATGTATGAAAAAAGGGAAATTGCGAGGAGCTTCCAAGATGAGGATTTGGTCCTAATGTGAAATCCTAGATTAGAGGATAAAGGAAAACATGGAAAATTTGATGTGATCTGGTTGGGTCCATTTCTAATCAATAGTAAGTGGGGTGAAGATTCATACTTCCTCCAAGATATGACAGGGGATATTCTTGAATTGCCAATTCATGGACAGTTCTTGAAATTGTACTTCACCTAAAGTATGTTTTTCCATGAAAAATAGTTTAGATTTGTATATAGGTTAGTGGTAGGTTTCTTTCCTACTGGGTTGTTTATTCTAGACAATCCCTTTTGTCCATCTCTGTAATTGGTCTGCTCAACCTGAGATTCTAAAATATTGCTTCATTCCAGTGGAATGAACGTCCTCAACTAAAGCCATTGATGGAACTTCAAATTTTTCTCTTTGTGTTCCATTTTTATCTTGCTTATGTTTCTGGTCATCTATAATGTTTGGGAAAATTCGAAGGTTGGGATTTTACCTTTGTCTTCATGTAAAACCCTAGTGTTTTATCTTACGACTTGGGTGGGATCTATTTGGCCGTTACTTTTTGAGGAGGGCTTTAAAACAACTTAAGCCCCATCATTTCATCTAGGTTGGGTCCTTTTTGATCTATCATTTTATTTCCTTCACTTGATTTTATTATTTCCTAATTCTAGGATGGTCTCATGCTCCCACATTTTAAAAAAACTTATGTCATTGTTTCTCGTTGGCCTAGTGATATCCCCTCATGCTTTTAATAAGTGTTTTGTATTTTGCAGAGGGAAAAATTTGCATGACTGTAGATCAATTACCGTTTAATCTAAGTCGTTTCATACCATCCTATGATTACCCCACCACACTTTTTTGGTTGATCATGATATCATGGGCAAGCACCAAGTGTCTCATCTAGTGAAGCTGAAGGGATGATAGAAACAGTTTAATACATTTATCCCGATTTAATACATTATGTAGCAGGTTACTAAATTAGTTATGAGATGCACATGATTCAAATCAATGGAGATGTCATAATCCCAATAAGAAAGGTGCTCAACGATTAAGGACAAGAGATGGCGACTGTGTTGAATGAGTAGGATTGCTGATGGTTGAGATCCATGGTTTCCTACCATCACGTGATTAGAAGTTGCGAGGTATTTATTGATTGTGATATCATGGGTGAGCACCATGTGGATTTCCTTGGCAATGCAAAATATGTTGGGCCCTTATCGCCAATGTGGAGATCATGTAAGTTTGTTTTGAAGGTAGTCATTCGATGATGCAACCAAAGTGAAGGATCGATGACTAGTATTTGAATTTGCATAAAATGTGATTGGAGTCGTTGGCACGACACGCGAGTGAGATTTAATGGCGGACAAGAAATCTACTGGCATGATTTGATTGAAATAAATAAACCATTTTCATGCCCTATTGTGTCATAAAACATTCAAACATCTTTGCGGAGTAATCTGAAGGCCGAGGATGAATTTACGAGTTGTTACAATGAAGATTATGGTTGCTGCAAATACAAAGTCATGAGTTGAATTCTGTTTCTCCTAGTTAATTTGTAATCTGGATTTGGGGGGAATTTTCTTTGTGTTTGTCAAAGGGTTTGTTGATAAAAAATTTAGGGCTATAGGTTAACGGAATTGTGAGAAATTGCAAGGTTTTGTTCTATAATTTCATAATTTTGTTTAGCCCTAGTTTGTGTGAGGTTTGAAATAGTAGGGAAACCTTAGCTTACTCAAGATGGCACCATCAAAGCAAAATTTTGGCCAAACTTATTATCTAAATAGAAATTTATATGATGATTTCCTGGATCAATTGCCCTTGTCAATGAATGATAGGAAGAAGGGGTTGGTTTTGATGTGAGAAAAAACCCTAGGGGAGGGATTAGTGTATAATTGTTCTAACATAGTTGATGATAGGGTTCCCCTTACAGATTTAGAGATGTTTAGATTGTGGTTTGGATAGAGGAATTTTCCCCACCCCTTTTCAAATGGTTGGATATATGATATGGGGAAGTTGGTAGTACCAAATGTGTTCCTTGATGTGGACTTGCTCAGGGTAGTGGATGCAAGATATGACCCTGTTACACGTGTGATTAGAGATAATGATGGAAGGGTTCTATTAAGCATTAATAGAGAATATTTTTAATAGGTTTTTGATCTGAGTGAGCCCAGTTTGTTTTTGGTTCCTATTGATCTTGAGGGGATGAAACAAGAGTATGGGAGGTCGAAGTCAGTGTTTAGATTTAAGTTTCTCCCACCTCATTTGGCTAGGGCAAGAGGTTCCAAATTTTATATTAGCCCTAATAACCAGGAACCTTTCAGACTAAATTGCCTTGCAAATCATTTCTTGGCCACTTTTTACTCCTTATGTCAGATTTTGGGTTTTAACCCCAACACAATGATGCCCATAGCCTACATATTCATTGGGGTACAAATAAAACACCTCAATTTCAAGGTGGTATATGATTTTTCTTCCTTTTTGGCTGAAAAGATACATGAGGGGTTGTTGATGTTGCAAAAAAATGATACATGCACTCCATTCTTCTGGTATTACATGTTAATGTATATGTTCTTGTATAAGAATGTTGAATTCTTCTCTGAGAAGATGGAGTTAAGGCAGTTGGTTAATGGAGAAATATTGTCAATACAAGTATGGAATACTGAATTATCATATAACAGGGAGAGTGCCAGTTATGTGTAGTTAGACAACTATTTTTCTTCCAGATTGAGAGCTAGGCTAATGGTAAATGTACCCGGATTTCCTGAGGAGTTGCATGATTTCTTCAGACTAAAGGGGAGGAAGCCATAATTGAAAGTTTGCCACAATTGGGGTGAAATTATCCCATACCCAGTCAACACTATTTTGAGGGTGTATGGTTTTCAAGGGACCCCTCATATATTTCCATATAATGTGCCACCAAGAGTTGGTTTTGCTGAAGTTATGTGGTAGATTGGTTGTATCCATGAAGACAACCTTACAGGAAAAGGTAAAGGAACATTTTTCCCAGATTATATTGTGGTGTTTGATTTTGTCATATCAAAAGGAGGTTGGGTCTATTTTTGAATTTTTTTTGAAGAATACTAATTGAGGTGTGGTCCCAAGTGGCAACATGATCCTGAGGGCTTCTTTGCCCTTTTTAGACAAAGGATAAAAGGTGGTAAATTTGTGCATGAGTTCAACTTCCTCGAGGACCTGATTAGAAATGAATTTGACCTAAGTAAACAAGAATTGAACAAGGAGAAATGGATAGCTTATGACAAGATATTGACCATTGTGCATAGAATGGATCCAAAGTATGATCCATTGATGGAGTTCAGTCAATATCATAAGAAAATTGACTTTTTGATGGACAACTTCAAAGAAATAATGGGCATCTTGATGGCCAAGAAGATAAACCTGGAGCTGGACCTAGGCATACAAGAGAAAGATGTTAGACCACTTGAAGAGAGGCCTACCTACCAACCTTCAAAGAATTGGCCTATTGACAGAAGGAAAATAAATGATAGAAGTGATGAGGAAGAAGAAGATAGAAAAGGAAAAAAAATAATGAAATTTCCTGCACAACCAGGTCCAAGGCTCAAAACACTTGGGGCAATTAAGATAATTGATTTGGAATCATCACCTGAAAATAGTCCCTCACCACCACCATCAGAGCTAGGCCCTAAGAGGCGAAAGATTGAACAATCACAAGAGGACTTGGTAGGTGAGATTGTTGTCACTGACCAGGATATGTAGATGGGTATGCCTTCTCCTCCCAGAGCAACTGAATTGGTTCTATCCGATCTAGATATGAAAGGAAAATGTGTGCAAGATGCAAGGCTGGAGGCCTATAAGGAGTTCTTAGATTATGACGCCTTTGTAAAAACTCTAGTCTTCTTTCAATTAGTATGGAGATTGAAACTGGAAGAGTATCAAGAAAAATGCAAGAAGAGAAGAGAATTAAGGCCTATTAGGTCAGACTAGGAGAATGATGATGAAGTAAAAGATGAATTAATAAATGAATTCAAGAGCATCACTCTTGAGGAGGGGAGAAAACTGGTAAATCAAGCCGGTGTCTTGATTCTGCCTAAGTGGGACATTGCAGATGCAATAGATTTTAATGCTATTTTGTAGTCCAAGCATCCCCTACAAGATTCTGAAGAAGAAGTTAAGGTACTATTGCAAGATTCTTCCTTTAGTGAAGAATACAAGACCTTGGAAATTTGGGCTTTGGCCCCTCAAGGGATAAATCCCAATGTTATTGATATTAACCCAAACCTAAGAGGGGGGTTAATAATAAAGAAAGCTTCAAAGACCTCAACCATAGAGGCCACTAATTTGATTGTGAATGTGGCCAAATTGGCCCAGAAGACTGTTGAAAGAGAGGAGGCTGAAAACAGAATCCTAGTAGAGAAATATAATTATATAATTGGAGAATATAGCAAGGTGCAACAAAGGAATGTTGAGCTGCAAACTGAGGTGGACAGGTTGAGATACAAGAAGATTGGGGAGACATCAAGTGCCTCAGGGATTAAGTTGTTTCCTTCCACATCTGGGTCAGTGCCTCCTGCTTCCCCCATTGTTTCTACACCAGGTTCTCCTAGTAAAAATACTTCCCTTAACTCTACTTTAGAAACAATTAATGAAGAAATAGAATGCTCTGTTGATCCTACAAAGAAGCAGCCAATGAACAAAATTGTAGAGTTACAGGCATTCTTGAAGGTAAGTGAGGAGGGAGTAATTTTAAAGAAAAGGGAGATTGTCGATGTTGTATTGAGAAATTTGAATGAAAAGGTTGATGACAGATTGTCATCTATGTATTCTTTATATGATTTATTATTAGATGCAATAAAGAACATTGATAGGGATCAGGAGGTAGTAATACCACTAATTGAAAAATGGATCCCTAGGGCCAATGAATTAGACATAATGTATAAGGCCTCAAGGTTTGATATAAATGATAGGCCCCAATCATTAAGGCCTACTCAAGTGTTAGTTAAGTCATTGCAAGGTTTTCAGGCCTTACCAGATGATTTGAGTAGGAAGATCAGAGAATTGGTAAAGAATTTTGATGATTGGAGTGACACATTGTTACCTGAGATAATTTATGAGTGCAGAAACATCAGGTCACTTCAATAGTGGTAGGATCGAGCAAATGAGGTCATCAATGCTCAAATTACATTAATTTAAGATGACTTATATTTTGATTTATTGGTGAGTTGTATGGACAAAATTTTCAGCACGAGCTCATTCTTGGAGTCTTTTCAAAGAGAAGCAAATCAGGTGGCAGTTAAGTACATGCCTTATAGTGTCAAGGTCAATGAGGTAATTATTTTTAATTGTCCAACTGATGAAGAGTACTAGCAGTGGGTAAATGTATATTTAACTAAGAAGGAATGAAATAGAGTAGGCTGCTAACGGTTAACAAATCAGTTGTTACAGTTACAATAGATTCCAATTTTGTTTTTGGTGATAATATTAGGCACAAAATTCTTGAAGTTTTGTTGCTGCATCAACCATTCTCAGCGGACAAGATGAACAAGAAGATTCTTTGAGGAGATTTTTTTTGTAACAAATTTTGAAATATCCTAAGGTGGTCCAAGTGGTTGGTGACATGTGTACTCTCTAGCCCGATGCTTGTTTTCTCCTTCATTCTCTATAAGAAGGATTTCAAGGCCAGAAGTACGGGTCAGCAAGTTAGATGTTTTGGGTCAAGTTTAGGTGAAGTTACAGAGAAAATTGTAAAGTATGGTAGGTTTTTAGAGAAAATTCAATTTAGGTTTTGAGTCATTCTATTGTAGGTCTTGAACTCATGGAGATTTAATTTTTTATGATAGTACTGACATTTGAATTGAAATGATTAATTCAAGCTCATGTCTCTCCATTGTACAAGCATAGCTAATTTTTGAATAAAATGATCAAGGGTTGTTTCGTTCATCTCATTGTTGTGGTGTGTGCAATTCTTGTTTTAGCTTTAATTCAAGGAATTAATTAAAATGCTTAAATGGGATTGTAGGTTGATATGTTTTGTATAATGATTTGATAAGTAGTATTGGGTTAGAATATAGATTGATGAGATTGTAAGGCAATGTTATCAGGGATCTTATATGTTATGTGCTAAATCTGTCATGAACCCTTAGATGCTTATAAATTTGACTCCTCCAATGGATATATGTCAGTAATCAACTTGTACTTATTCGTGAGGTTCAATATTTATTTTTCTTTACCTAGAGCTTTCTAAAAATTGCAAACCAATGAATATATTTTACTATGAAGTGTTGTTGTAGTTATCTCATGCTCCAAATAGTTGATATTATTGATGAACAACCAATTTTATTCAGTATTATCCTATTATGTTGAGCTATTAAATGAGATTATCTATTGTTGTTAATGTTGTTTACGATAATGGTGGAGAGGTTGTAAATGAATTAAGGGATCACCCTCTCAGGTGTTGCAGAGCCCAAAGTGTAGGAGATTTTTAAAATCCTCATCAATTGGTCCAGGTCCTTTGATTTTCCCTTGATTGGAATGGGCAATTCCATAGGTAGATTAGAAAATCAACCTAGTTACAGTAAAAACAACCAATAGTTTGGAATGTTCTCTTTGAGGACCCTCCTACCATGAATACACCAAACTGGTATCAGAGCGAGACTTCCTCCTTGCAAAATCATAAGAAGCTGCATGGTTGTATCGAAGATGTTTTATAGGGTAGTGGATTAAGGATCCGACATCTAATTGTAGAGTACTTGTGCAAAGATGGTGGGAAGAAGAAATGGTAGAGGAAATGGAGTGTGTGGAAATGCAAAACCTACTGTAATGGAGATTTTGAGAGGAATTGTTTCTAGATTGGAAGCATTTGAAATGGCCCAGAGAAGAGGTCGACTAGTTGATGATGTGAGTAATGAAGAAGTGGAAGAACAAGAAGAAGTTGTAAGAGAAGAGAAACCTAGCCTTGATTAGGGAGAAGAGAGGTTCATAGAGCCTTAACCAAAGTGAACACTAAGCCACATTTCAGTCCATCGGATTACAATGGTAAGTTGAATTTAGGTGAATTACTAGATTGGATAACAAAGATGGAAAAATATATTTATTTTGAGGGTACTTCAGAAGATAAGAAGGTGAAATTTTCTTGTAAAAAATTGAGAGGACATGCATCCCTTTTGTGGGAACATTTGTAGATAGATAGAAAAAGAAGAGGAAATGAGAAAATAGGATCATGGGATTAGATGGTGAACAAGTTGAAGACAATTTTATACCTATAGATTATCAGATTAGTTTGTTTAAGAAGTTGCAGAATCTGAAACACAAAGAATCAAGTGTGACAGAGTATACTGAGGAATTCTACAAGTTGAATATAAGATCTGGACACTCAGAAGATGAGATTGAGCAAGTAGCCAGATATTTAAATGGTTTGAGGTTGTCTATTCAAGATGAGATTAGTTTAATTAAGTTTTTGAGTGTGGAAGAGGCATATCAGTGTGCCCTAAAACCAGAAGAGAAGCTAAATAAAAGACATGAGCAGAGATAGAGAGGAAGAGGTGGAAGATTTCGAAGAGGAAGAATATTTACTAGAGGAGGAAGAGGAAATTTTGCAGATCAGAACAAGGACAAGGAGATTAGTAAGAATGAGAATTCATACCAAAGAGATGATGGAAAATCTTATAGAAGAGGAGGATATGGTAGTTACAAAAATGAAGGGTATAGAAAAGTTGATAGAGGACAAGGGAAAAGAGTGTTTAAGGGAACTTTTTTTAAATGTGGTGGAGAAGGACATATAGCCTTTGAATGCAAATAGGGAGAGACAAGAAAGAAGACTAAATATAATAGAAGAACAAAATTTGTAGAGGAGTATCATGTTGGATCACCTAATCAACTAGAGGAATGAGAATTATTGGTAAATAGAAGAGTGTTGTGTCAAACAAAATTTGAGAAAGAACCATTGTAGAGAAAGAATTTGTTTCGGACGAGATGCAAGGTAGCTGGTAAATGTTGCAAAGTAATAATTGATAGTGGAAGTTCAGAGAACTTGGCCTCTAAAGAGATGGTGACCAAATTGAAGTTAGAAAGGTTGAAACACCCAAAACCCTATCAGAGAGCTTGGATTCAAGATGAGCATAAGATACTAGTAAGTGAACAATGTTTGGTAAAATTAAAAATAGGAAATTAACATGATGAAGTTTTGTGTTATATTATGCCTATGGATATATGCTATATTTTTTTGGGAAGGCCTTGGTAGTATGATAGATAGGCTATTCATGAGGGAAAGAAGAACATATACACTATTTTTTCTAATGGGATGAAGCGGACTTTGTTGCCCTTGGAGGATTATCCTAAAACAAAGATTTGTACAACTGCTAAAATTTGTGTGGTTGATGGAAGGAGATTTCTAGATTGACTGAGACATGAGAACATTTGCTATGCCTTGGTTCCTAAGAAGGTTGAAGACTTGAAGCATGTAGAAGGAAAACCTGAGGAGATTAAAGAGTTGCTAACAGAATATGAGGCTATCATTCTAGATAATGTACCTAATGGATTACCACCTATAAGAAGTATTATTCATTGTATGGATCTGATTCCTGGAGCTAGTTTTCCTAATAAAGAAACACACTGGATGAAACTGGCAAAAAAAAAAGAATTGAAAAAACAAGTGAAAGAATTGTTAAGAAAAGTTTTGATCAGAGAAAGCTTGAGGCCTTGTGGAATAACTGATGTTCTTGCACCTAAGAAGGATGGATAATGGAGGATGTGTATAGACTCTGGAGCTATAAACAAGATGATAGTGAAGTATAGATTTCCTTTGCCCCAAATGGATGAAATTGAGGATTGTTTGAGTGGAGCTAAGTACTTTACAAAGATATGCTTGAGAGTGTATATCATCAAATCATAATCAAAGAAGGAGATGAGTGGAAGACAACATTTAAGACAAATGAAGGACTGTATGAGTGGTTAGTGATGCATTTTGGACTGACAAATACATCGAGTACTTTCATGAGGTTGATGAATGAGTTATTGAAGAAATTATTGGGTAATTTTGTGATTGTATACTTGGATGAAATTTTTATTTTTTAGTAAGACTAAAGAAGAATATTTCTTGCATATAAGACAAGTTTTGTAGAGGTTGAAAGAAGAGAAGTTGTTGATAGACATTAAGAAGTGCAGGTTCATAAAGGAAGAGTTGGTATATTTGGGATTTGTGATATTAGTAGATGGATTGAAGATGAATTATGAGAAGGTAAGAGCTATTTTTGAGTTGGCCTACACCTAAAAGCATTGGAGAGGTAATACCATTTAATGTATTAGCTATTTTTTACCAAAATTTCATTAGGAGTTTCTGTTCTATTTATAGCCCTATGACAGAAACAATGAGAGGGGACATGAAGGATTTTAGATGGACATCTAGAGTAGACAAAAGTTTTGAATTGTTGAAGAAGAAGGTGATAGAGCATCTTGTGTTGGATTTACCAAATTTTTATAAGGTATTTCAAGTGGATTATGATGCATGTGGAAATGTAATTGGAGCAGTGTTAAGTCAAGAAGGAAGACCAGTAGCCTATTTCAATGAGAAGTTGAATGATACAAGGAAAATATATTCAATGTATGATAAAGATTTTTATGTCGTAGTTCAAGCTTTGAAGAAGTGGAGACATTACTTGTTATCTAAGGAGTTTGTGTTGTATACAAATCATCAAGACTTATAGTATTTGAATAGTCAAGTTAATTTGAATTAGAAACACATGAGATGGGTAGAGTTCTTACAGAGTTACACTTTTGTCTTGAAACATAGGAGTGGAAAGTCAAATAGAGTTATTGATGCTTTGAGTAGAAGAAGGAATTTACTGGCACATATGAGAGTGGTGGTATTAGGCTTTTATGAATTGAGGAACTTGTACAAGGAAGACCCAAATTTCGCAGAACCTTAGAGAGAATGTAAAGAACCAGTTTTGGAAGATAAGAGTCAATGGTTAGATAATTTCATTGAAGAGGACATGTTGTTTAGAGGAAATCAGTTGTACATACCCTGAAGTTCAGTGAGGGACAACTTGGTGAAAGAGAAACATAGTGGGGGATTGTCAAGACATTTTGGAATTGACAAGACAGTAGCATTGGTGAGTGAGAATTACTTTTGGCCCCAAATTCATAAGGATGTTAGGAAATTTGTACAAAGTTGCAGATTTTGTCAAGTTGCTAAAGGAAGTAGTCAGAATTTTGGATTGTATAAACCTTTGAAAGTATCAGAAAGACCTTGAGAGGATATCAGTATGGATTTCATACTTGGTTTTCCTAAGACTCGAAGAGGCAATGATTCAATATTTATAGTAGTGGATAGATTTTCTAAGATGGCAAATTTCATACCTTGTAAGAAGACAACAAATGTAGTACATGTAGCAGATTTGTTTTTTAGAGAAGTGATCTGACTACATGGATTACCTAAGAGTATTGTTTTAGACAAACACACAATGTTTGTTTGTTATTTTTTGAGGACACTTTGGAAGAATTTGTAGACAGATTTAAAGTTCAGTTCTAATTTTCACCCACAAACAGATGGACAGACAAAGGTAGTAAATTTTTTTTTGGGAATTTGTTGAGATGTTTGGTTGGAGAGAAGACCGAAAGCTGGGATTTATCCCTTGCACAAGAAAATTTTCGCTACAATAATTCAGTAAATAGGAGTACAGGGAAAACACCTTTTGAGACCATTACAGGAGTTCATCCTAGAGGTATATCAGAGCTAAGAGACATCAGTAAGGAAGGTAAAAGGAGTGCAAAAGCAAAATAATTTGCAGAACATATGAAGATAATGCATACTCAAGTGAAGTAGCATTTGGAGAACATAAACCAAAAGTATAAGAAGAAAGCAGATGAAAAGAGGAGACATAAGGAGTTGAAAGTTGGAGATGAAGTGATGGTGTAATTGAGGAAAGAAATATTTCTATTTGGAACATACAGTAAATTGAAGATGAGGAAGTTTGGACCCTATAGGATTTTGAAGAAATTTGATTCAGGAAATGCTTATGAGGTAGAGTTGCCAGATGACATGGGTATATTGCCTATATTCAACATTGTAGATCTGCATCGGTACCATGAAACTGAATTCAGTGAAGACAGTCAAGAAAAATTGGGAGAACAAATTCCTAAACAACAATAAGATGAGATAAAAGAGATTTTGGATGACAGAGATGGAAGGAAAACTCATGGAAGACAGTACAAAGAATATCTTGTGAAATGGAAGGCTAGACCAGTGGAGGATTCTTCTTGGATTTCTTAAGCTGAGGTAGACTGTATTGGTTTTCCTTTGGCCCCTGCAAAGTGAGAGGCTCAATTTTCATTAATCCCAGATGCCTGATGCAGGAGAATCCTCGATTCTTGTAAATCTTGCATCAACCAAAAATATTTTCATTTAGTTTTGTTCTAGTTCTTGTTCGAGTTGGTAGATCTGTGTGTTTCTTCATGTTTTCTCAGCAAATCTTGCTTACCTAGGATTTAATTGTGAATATGTTCAATTGTCATATTCCAAGTTTTTAGCTCATTTGGATATTTTTCCAGCAAGTTGTCACTTTTGGAGTATGTGACAGTTTTTGGGACTAGCCCCATAATAACTTCAAAACCTAACAGCTAGTTGGATCGATCATGGATCTTTCTAGTGACTTGCGGATCCTCACGGTGTGTTTAGATTTTTTCTATGGAGTTTCCTTGACCTTATAGTTAGGTCCATACTTCACCATGCACATCTACCAGGGATGAATTTCAGATTTAAGGCCAACTGTTCTTACACATGTTACAATTTTCTTCATCGGAGATTGTAGCAATCTTTGGCCAATGCGGATGTTTCTCGACCTGTAGATGTGATATAAATCTTGTATTGGATCAATAGAATATCAATAAATTTGGACCAAACAGAATAATATGTATATAGAATTTGATCTATAGAATTTTTTCCCACATGTATGGGCACTATATTTTGAGCATGTAGTAATCAGGCCTATGTGCCGAATTTGTGATCCTGGATGTGGCAAAATATTTTTAATCAAGATTTCTTATAGTCAAAGTGTTTGCATTTGCATTTGCATTTGCCTCCATATTTTGTGTGACTCTTGTTGCATGGTTTGGACTATTCTCTTTGAGGACCCTCCTATCGTGACTACACCAAATATGATGATGGATATAATTGATGATGTGAATTCTCTTTGTTTTAGATACTTTGTTGTTTGAAAAATCTTGTTTGATGTAGAAAATAGATACGATGCAATAGTGTATGAATTACCAAGGTGAATTTGTATCCATTGCATGGAATTTGACTCTACAAACAAAGAGTATCTTTGTTCATACCAGACACACAAAAAATTTGTTTAAAGTATAGGGGGATTGCATGAAAAACATTTCAAACCAATCACATAGAGAGGTATAGAACACCTAACATGTAACTAATTCACAGACTATTTTAATACAACTTCCATACTCAATAAAGCAAGTATTCGGCATGGTAATATTACAAACATATCTTACAAACAAAAAATCTAAAATGAAACTCATTTTCCCACATTCCTTCATCTCTAAATCCTTATGGACATCTTTGAGAGATCCTAGGAACGAGTCAATAAAATAAATCAAAAAAAGTAAGACCACAAAAAGATAAAAATACAGTTGCAATATCACTTGCCATATCTGTTTAGGGTGGGGATATTATCCGTTGTTGATCATGTCTATCGTAGGAACATATTCGTTAAGTCATATGTTTGGATGTTGTTGGGACTTGCTTAAAAATATAGGTAGTTGATACTTTGGATTTTGTTTTTTCTTATTTTATAGTCAACTCATTTGTGATCATTTTTTCTTGAAAGATCTAGTTGCTGATGTTTTCTTTCTTTCTTTGTTTTTTTTGTCAAAGGGTGATTGAGACAATTTGTTTATTATGGTTGAAATTTTTATTGTGGATGTTAATGATAGGATGGGCCTTTTGTTCTTTTTCTAAGATTTTATGATGTTGTTTTTATTTTGTTTTCAGGGGACCAACCTAGGGCCTCAGGGGTTGATCAAAGATAAGCCTTGCCTACGTTGCCCACATAAAAGCTCGTAGTTTGCTTGGTTTGACCTTTTATGTTTTGTGGATATTTTTGGATTTTGTAATTTTTTATTTGTTTAGATTTTGTAGTTTTTGACTAAGTACAATAAATCATGTTGGAAACCTAAGGGGATTGACCTAGGGTTTTGGGGGCTAAAAGCCTTGCCCACATTGTACACGTAAAGACCACGTAGTTCGACTGTTGGACTCAAAGCATGAACTATTTTTGGGTAAACAACATTGATAGCATGGATGTTATCCTGAATCTGTGTCTAGAAGATATGTTGTGGGAAATTCACTTGAACTAGCTATGACATTCAAGAAAATGTTGATATCTTAGACTGTTTTAGCGAAGGAATGATCTAATGATGTTGTTTGTTTCAATATTTTCTACATGTTTTTGATCTTTGTTGTTTTGTATTGTTTTTGAATTTTGTTGTTTTATGACCTTGATTGAATGTTTACCAGATCTAAAGAATGATTAGCTTGGTGAAGTTTCCCCCAATAAGATTACTTACGCTAATCAGTGACAATCCATGATTGGACATATGATTCATGAACTGGATGGGTGGATGTTGTGAAAAAGTGTTGATAGATAATAATGTATGTTTTTTTCATGCATAGCACATGTTTACCAGGTTTTCACTATGGTACCTATTTTAGGAGTGCCACAAAGTGGTTTTCACTCAAAGAATGGTTTATTTCTCTTTACTATTTTTCTTGTTTTATCAAACATATTTTTATATTTCCACATCAAATTTCAACAAAAAAGATCTGGTTGTTGAAGGATTCTTTCATCCATTATGTGAGATATGGAGAAAGATCCCTTATAGCTCTAAAGGGGACTCACCTTGAAGTGAAAAAATGGAGATATCATCTGTTTCATTTTTGGAAATACTATTTTCATCTTTGGTTTCAACCGTATAGGATACGTAGTCTTCAATTATCCAAGACTTATTCTTCTTTTTTGTATTTTTTTGTATTTTTACCCTTTTGCATGGGGTATTTTGACGCATGTCATGTACAATTTTTTTTAGGTGGCTTCTATTCAACGGTTTAGCTAGAGGTTCTTCTTCAGGAGTAGCCAATTGATATGTCCCATATCCATAACTTGTTGCTATGATGAATGGAACTAACTAGTTAGGTTCAAATTTACCCTTGCCATCTTGATTCAATTGTATCTTTTAATTCTCCTTGAGGACCAAGTCACCAACTTGAAATTTTCTATCTTTTATTCTCTTGTCATAGCTTCATTTGAGCCGATTCCGATAAACCTACAGACGTTTTAACACGCTCAAATACCTTTCATCTAGGAGCTCTAATTCATTCAATCTGGATACCCTATATTCTTCATTTCTTACCATGCCTTTTAGTGAGACTCACAATGAGGGGATTTCAACTTCAATAGGTAACACTGTTTTTGATCCATAGACCAAGGAAAAAGGTGTGGCACTAGTGGGTGTGCGGATTTTGGTTCTATAAGCCCATAAGGCTGGATTTAGCTACAAATTCCAATCACGATTGACATCATTGACAATCCTTTTTAATATTTTTAGGATTTTTTTATTAGATGTCTTTGCTTGACCATTTCCTTGAGGATAGTAGGGCGTAGAAAATCTATGTTGGATAGAGAATTTGGAACAAAGTTCCTAGACATCCTAATTCTTGAATGGGGTGTCATTGCCTATTACAATTGTTTGTGGGATTCCATACCTACAAATGAGATAATTCAAAATGAATTTTGATATCTGTTTGCTAGTGATATAAGTCAATGGAATTGCCTCTATCCATTTTGTGAAGTAATTTTTTCTATGATAATGAATTTATGCCCATTGGATGAAGTAGGTGATATCTTACCTACCAAGTCTAATACCCATTGTGAAAAAGGCCATGGTGTTGTGATGGGTCTCAAATCTTGTGCTTGTGCATGAACTAGATCACTATGTTGTTGACATTGTTGACACCTAGAATGTTGAATGTAGTCTTGTTCCATGGAAGGCCAATAGAATCTTGCTTTGAGTAGCTTTTGGACTAGGTTAGGTTTGCTAGAGTGGGATCTGCAAATACCTTTGTGGACCTCTTGTAAGGTTGTTTGTACTTATTTTGCGTTAAGGAACCAGAGTAACATACCATCTAGGCTACGATGCTATAGGTTTTCTCCTAAGATCATAAAATGGGAGGTCCTACGCATGAAGGTTTTCTTCTGAGTAGTCATTAAGTTAGGTGGTATGATACCATTCTGGATATAGTCAAAAGTATCTTGGTACCATGGGGAGTTAGGATCAACAACAACACATACCATTTCTATTTTTGGGATGTCAAATTTCAACACCAGTAGTTGTTTTCACGAGGAATTCATATTTAGGTACGTTCTGAGGAATATCTAGTAGCGACCCTATTGTGGCCATTGCATCAACAACTCTGTTATCAACCCGAGGAACCTGTTTAAAGGTTATTTTGATGAAATACTCCTTGAAGCTATCCACCATTCTTCTGTATGGTAGTAATTTTTCATATTTTTTTTGGTACTCATCATTCACCTATTTGATTATTAGCTGGGAGTCTCCAAAGACATGTATCTCTTTTATTCTCTATTTGATCACCATTTTGAGCCTATGATAAGAGCTTCATATTTTGAAATGTTTTTTGTATAGGGGTATACTATTTCCCTGTGGTGTGAGAAATAATATACCTACTCCTGAACCATGTTGAGTATGGGACCCATCAAAGTATATAGTCAACTATCCTGTTTGTTTTGTTATCAAGATGTTCTCATCTGGAAAATCCACTGTGAGAGGTTTGTGATCATCTATGGTTACTTCGTCCAATTGGTTTGCTATGACTTGTCCCTTTATAAATCTCATGTCTATGTACTCTATATAAAATTTACTTAGGATCATCACCTATTT
The DNA here is from genome assembly GCA_007115665.2 of Sequoiadendron giganteum. Lineage (NCBI taxonomy): Eukaryota > Viridiplantae > Streptophyta > Pinopsida > Cupressales > Cupressaceae > Sequoiadendron > Sequoiadendron giganteum. Next base: position 488,775,684 of record CM021102.1, on the reverse strand, counting down.
GGCTATCCGACCTATTAAGGCTGATTTTTCTAGTAAATATTTGAGTGGGTCCACCTTTGATATCAATTTCACTTTTTTGTTTAAGATGTAATGTCTCAACTTTTGTGTAGAAAACTCGACTAGGAGACAAGCTCTTTCAATGGGTGAATAGTTCAGTTCATAGCACACTAGTGTTCTACTGATATAGTATACTTCCCATTCTTTATTATTTTCATCTAGTTGTGCCAAGAGAGCTCCCAATGTTGCTTGTGTGGTAGACACATAAAGTATCATCTCCTTTTCTAGAATTGGTGGCATGAGTACAAGAGGAGAAAGTAGGTACTCCTTGAATTGATGAAATTCCTTGTCACATCTCCCATCCCATTTGAATGTGACATCCTTGTGTAGGAGATGAGTGAAAGGATGACATTTGTCCACCAATTGTGTGATAAATCACCCAATTGACTATAGCTTCCCTTGTAGCCACCTCAGTTGTTTGAGTGTATTCGGTGGAGGCATCTCCATTTTAAATTTTACCTTGGTAGGATCCATCTCTATCCCTCTTCTTAACACTATATACCCTAATAGCTTTCCAGAGGTTACTCAGAACACACATTTCTTAGGGTTGAGTCTTAGATTGTACTATTCTAATTGATTAAATACCTTTGCTAGGATTTTTTCCACATAGTCCTCCATGATTGTGTGTAGAATGTCATCGAATATGGTTTTTATCACCCTTTGATAGGTTGCTCTTGCATTATTTAGACCAAAAGGAATTACATTCCAAAAAAAAGTTCCCCAAGCACAAGTGAATGCTATTTTGTGTTGATCATCTGGAGAGATCTTAATTTGGTTGTATCCTGAGAAACTATCCATTAAGGAAATCATCTCATGACCTACTGTTAGATCTACTATCATTTCAATGCTCGGTAATGGAAAGTCATCTTTCAGATAATCTTTATTCAAGTCTCTAAAGTCTATACATATCCTTATGCCCCCAATAGGTTTGTAGACTTGTAATAGGTTCACTATCTATTGTGGATAGTCGATGGGTCTAATGAAACCCACATCTAGTAGCTTCTTTAGTTCTACCTTCACCAATAATGTTATTTGGGGATGCATCTTTCTAAGGTTTTGTTTGATAGGCTTTGCTCCAAGGATGATGGATAGATAATGCACCACTAATGTTGGATCTAGTCCAGGCATGTCGACGTAGGTCGAGGAAAATTCTATCTTTCTCTCATTGATGAATGTTGTGAAGCTTGATTTCTCCTCAGGATCAAGTGATGCTTCATGGTATGTTATCTTTGGGTCCTCTATTGTACCAACATTTATGGATTATGTTTCTTCTACTAGGAGTGTTGATCTTTCTTGATATTCAAATATGGGGAGATTGAATCCTCCATCTCCGAGTGCCTCTAGGAGGTTTTCACCTTTGGATGCACCCTTTATTTTTTTCTTTTCTGGATCCAATAGAGCCATAGTGTGGTTTTCTCTAGGGGATCGTATCTTTATGTTTTTTCTTTCATTTTTGAAACTGGAAAATTCAATCTCTCCACTGAAGTATGCCTCTTGTTCTAGTTCCATGACAAACCCTACTTTGTGATCTCCTATTGGTATGTCTATTCAAAGTCCCATGAACTCTGTGAGGACCTCATCATTCTAGAATTGATCTAAAATAGTTGCATGTTGTTCTTGATCCGACTCTATGAGTTGAGGATAATAGAGTAGAAGACTATCATCTTGGTCTACAAATCTTACAAAAGTAGGTGAAAGGGTCAATATGGATCTAGTGTCATTTTCCCACTGGGTATCTAGGTCATCATTACTAGAGTCGGTGGAATCATATCTTGTGATTAAGGGGAATCCCACTTGTATTTGTTAGAGTTTGTTTCAGAATGGTAATAGATGTTGGGAATAGTTTTCATGTACTAGAGAGGGAACCTATCAATTCTAAAGTTATCAAAAATATCTTCAATGGGCAATTCATTGTCCATCACATGGTAGATATCCAATGCCTTAATGCTAGTAGAAGTTTCTTGTTTCTTCCAAGAGGTTCATCGCATTTTTTAGATGACCACATCTTTTGGTTTATAGCCTATCCCCATATTCTTCTTTTTGTGTTCCACTATGATAGGCTCTAATCATCCTTGTTTGTGTAGCCCTAGGCCACCTATTCCATTATATCCCATTTGTTTTACTAATTGATATCCCTTAGTGTTAGGATCAATTAAAATGGGTTGTGGCTTTTTGGGTTCTATTTTGTCCTCCTTGTAGATCATAGATGAAAGGTACTCCTCAAATATTTATTCATATTTCATGTCTCCCCATCTGGTAAAAATAATGGGTTTGGCTATCATTTGTACCATCCAGATCTCTTTTGGAACTCCATAAAATGTAGGTGTTGGTGGGAGCATTCCAATACAGAATGCTTGGTTAAAATGGTAGTGCACATTGCCCTTGTCAAGTACTTGGATCTTGGATTTTTCTTTTGGTTTTTCAGTTGATGTGTTTTTAGTGGAGGTTGATGGTAGCATGGAAGGGTCGATATAAGAAAAGGAATGGAATGCTATATCATTTCTAGGCACACATTGGATTTTTTTGTATTTTGCCTCCAAATTTGCACCAAAATGGAAAGGTTCAGGATCAACATATAGTGTTACTTCCTTTCCTTCATGGGGCATATTTCGGCATTGATGGAAAGTGGAAGGGAATTCTTGTAATGCATGGATCCAAGGGTGTCTTAGGAGTAGGTTGTATGGTAAGTCAGGATCTAGTACTTGACAAGTAGTTTCTATTACTATTGGTCCTATCTACACTGACAACCTGATTGTCACTTCAGAATTTATTTCTAAGTCATCATAAGCCCTTATGGTGATACTCTTTCCTTTTTCAATCACGTCATCAAAATACCCTAGCTATTTTATGAATTTTAAGGTACAAATTTTTAAACCTGCACCATTATCTATCAACACTCTTTTGACCATGATTTTATGAACACCAACATCTATGTATAAAGCTTGATTGTGGAATGTTCTTTGTGGTAAATATTTCTATAAAATAATAAGTGATTAATTTTAGTGATTTATCAAGGTCATTATGGACTGGCATTTCCAAATCTTTTTCCAATATCTCTATATGTGTGGGTGACAATTTTAACAATTCTAGGATTGACATGAGGGTAGGTGTCTTTTTTATCTATTTCACAATGTTGTAGTCACTTGGTGACTTGAGTGTCATTTTGGGATGCATTCCTTGTATTGTAACTCTTTTGTGGTGAGTAGTTACATTGCAATTTTTGTCTCCTCCTCTAATCATTACTACATTTTCCCTATTGTCATCAACTTGTGATAGGATTCCCAAAACTATGTCACCATATGTGTAATTAACATTATGGTAATCTTGTCCCTTTCCTTTATCATTCCTCTTATCATGGTTTGGGATTGGGTTTGAGTATATTTGTAGGTCCTTATTTCTAGGACGATGATCAACGTCTACTTCCCCTTATCTATTAATTCTTGAATGATATGTTTGAGGTGCATGCAATTATTAGTTGTATGTCCTTTGATCATATGGAAATCACACAAGCCTTTCTCATTGTACCATGGTGTCTTAAAGCTAGGTTCCTCATAATTTGGGTGGTCATTTTTTTTGATGAGTTTTTTTTGTACTAGTTTTTGCATGACGGACTCAAGTGACTCACCTAATACAATAAATTGCATCCTAGGTTGATCATATTTCCCATGTTGACCTCCCTAATTTGTCTCTTGGTTTACAACCTAATTATTCTTGGGATAGGTAGTTTGGTTTCTTTGTGTGTTGTTGGGACCATATTTTTTTTGTGCCACATGTGGTTTATTCTGATTTGTGTTTTGTGCGTTCCATACTACTCTAGCATCTACCACTCCATCATTTGTAACGTTCTTTTTTTTAGCCCAAATTTTGGGTTTTTCATTTGAGCTAGAGGGATTATATTTTGAGTTGTTTTTCTTTAGATTTCCTCTTTCTATGAGAGCTCTCTCAATATGTAACCCCTTTTTGATCGTTTCTTCAAAGTCTACATGACATAGCATAGTGAGCCAATAGTTTATTTTGTGAAGAAAATTCATGAGTAATATATCCACCAACTCCTTGTCTAAAATGGGCCATTTGCATTGACTTGCTTTGTGTCTCCATATTTGCAAGTAGGAGGTGAAGGAATCTCTCGAGTTCTATTTGATAATGGATGGACTTGTGATGGTGACATCTTGTTCTATGTTAAATGCAAAGTGGGTTATAAATTTTCTAGACAAATCATCAAAATTTTTGATTCCAGGTTGTAGACGAGTGAACCACTCCATAGCATGACTTGTAAGGCTATGTGGAAAGAGACTCATGAGATAGGAATCATTGTTTTGTACCTCCATACATGATATCAAGAATTATTGTACATGCTCTATTGGATCTCCTACTTCTTTTTACTTTCTTTAAAACCTGGGTATCTCAATGTTTTTTAGAAAGGGTATTGTCATAATGGATCGATCAAATGGGAATGGAAAAATTTCCTACATGGTGTAGGCAATTTTTTTTCTTCCTATTTTCATATCCACTATTTTCTGGGTGACTACATTTAGCTTTAGTTTCCTCTTCATTTTTGGTACATGTGTTTGCAAACCCTGAATGTAATAACCTTGTTGTCCTATCAGGTCTTGGTTATAGTTTATATATTGTGAAGGTACAAGACCTTGATAGATATATGGGATGTAAGGAGGGTTAATTCCTTGTTATGGGGGTGGAACATACAAAAGGTTTCCCTATTGATACATTGGTGGGACACCTTGTTGTTGGGGTGACTGATTGAGGGCGCTCTGTGGTGCACCCTTCTAGGTAGGACTAAAAAAAAAGGTTACCTTGGTGATGCATTGGTAGGATACCTTGTTGTTGGGATGACTAATCAATGGAATTCTATGGCACACCTTTTTGGGTAGGACTAAAATGAATGTTTCCCTGATGATGCATTGGTGGGACACCTTGTTGTTGGGATGACTAATTGAGGGTGCTCTATGGCACACCCTGCTCAGGGATGGGACTAAAATAAAGGTTACCATAATGATGCGTTGGTGACACCATTTTTTTGGGATGACTGATGGAGGGTGCTTTGTGGGACACCCTACTGAGTAGGAATAAAATAAAGGTTACCTTGATGATGCGCTAGTGGGATACCTTGTTGTTGATATTGTTGGTATTCTATGTTCCACCTTGTTGGAGATATTGGTTATTTTGAGACAGGCCTTGTGTTCCAACTTGTTGAAGATATTGGTTGTTCTGGGATGGGTTGACATTGGATGTGTTCTAAGGTATGTATTAAGATGGCCCTCCTTGGTACATCTGTGCTACTGTTGCTTGTTCAACTTGAGTTAGTTTTCTAAACAAGGAGTTCTCTTTTTGTTGATCATTATTTTTTGAGAACATGGGTGACATATTTTGTCTTTTCGGACGTTGGGTTATTTTTCTCACAACCAAGTTTTCCCCTAAGGGAATAAGACAGGGGTCTTTGAGAGCTTCTACATTGAAATCCATGGGTAATTTAGCACTACTTTGTGTTAGTTTGAAGAAATAGGAGTTTGGGTCTTTTCTTAACAACCTATCCATTAGTTTGAGAACCTTGGGGTTATCAGATTGTTCAAATAGTTCTTCCTTGTTTATCTCTTCATCATTGTTTACCTCCTCTATAATCACTTGGTTTGGGTCCTCGTTACCTTTTTCCATAACCTCCTTTTTGTGGCTTATTTCCCCCTTAGTGAAAGTGTCTCTATATACTGGTCTCTTATGGGGAGTTTCAAGGTCACTTGGCCTATAGCCCCATGGGTTTCTCTCATCATTCATGGTGTTCATTGGTGGGATACTGGTGGTATTCTTGTTTTCTTCCATATTTTTTCTAGTTCATGATCTCGTGATTGTCATAGACAACTTGGGTCTCCTATGGGAAAGTGGTATACTCCCTAGTTGACTTAATTTTCTAAAGGCCTGATTTTGTCTTATAGATTATGTAAGATATTGGAACTATTGGAACAAACCCAGATTCTGACAATAGTAGAAGGAATACAAGTTTGGATTATATTTGGAAGCTCATTTGTAGAAGTTATATACCAACCTAGTTCTAGTTTTGTGAAGTGACCAAAGGTGTTTCTTGAGATCTTTCAGACTTAGATGCCTGAGTCTAAAATGATGACTTGTGGTATTTACCTTAGGGATCTTGAACTTATGTGAGATCATGAATGGGGAAATTAATTCCATGCGAGTGGTGGTAATATGGGTCTCTCTGCTGCTATGTTAGCTTTCTCTTCCTCTTCATCTAGGACAATTGATGTGGTGAGAAACTGGTGGGGTGTTTCATTCTTTTGAAAAATGAAGGTTCTCAAGCTGCTTATGATGTCATTTTGTTCACCTTCAATAAATGTGAGACTAGGTTGAAGGATCGGTGCTACAATATCTAATTGTTGAACTGGGGTAGCTGGTTACAAAATGGTCATAAAGTTTGGTGGGGTTTATGGGATGGTTGTTGTGAAGCTCAAGACCCTAGGGTTTGAGTGTTGTTTTGGATGACACTACTTCTTGGAAATCAAAATGTTGAAGAACTAAAGTCTATATTCCAATTCCTTTTCCAAAGGATATGTTGCGGGAAAGTCTACTTGTACTATCTATGAGTCCCAAGTAACTATTAATATCATGGACATCTGAGTGGAGGAATGACCTTAATTTGGTTTGTTTGATTTTGATTTCAAATAGGTAGGATGTCAATAATGTATGTGGCACTATCTAAACTTCTGTCTTTCCAATTGTTTTGGTTCAAACAATGATCTTGTGAACAACTCTTTTTCAACTGTTTCTTGTGTTTTGAAATATGGAAAGTGATAAGACAACACTTGGACTAAATTAGAAAGCATGGACTTATGTGACCTTCATGTCTATAACTTAGGTTGTGAAATCACAACACCCAAGCCATAGTTCCCAAATGTTTACTTTGATTAATGTACCCTGAAATCAAAGCCAAAATTTTTGGAGACCTTTAAGGAAAGATCCTTTCAAAGGGGTGCAAACATAAGGCTTCTCTCACAAGTGTGCACTAAATCAAAGGGTTTGTGGTTTAACCATCTTTTTCAGTGTTTGTTTTGAATGTGTTATTTTCCTTTAAATAAAACATATAATTTCCTATCAAATTGTTTTGAATGTAATGGATAAGTTTAACATAAACTAGCAATTACAACCCTAGGGGATAGACACCATTCTCTTAGGTAGGTCTGCCTCATGCTCCAAAGAGATGATTTTACATGCAACTTATGGCACAGGTCTGTAGTCAGACATGACAAGTAACTTCTCAGAAGTAAATTTTGATGCACCACTTTCAGAGAATGTTTTTGGATAATAGGGTGGATTTTAAAACAATTTGGTTCTTAGTGGTAACTATGAACACATAAATCTGACACTCACCCGTTGGCCACTTAAGACTCTTTAACCATTTTCATTCCACTTAAGGTATGGGATTAGGTGCAGTGTGTTGTTAGCACAACTTGAAGCTACTTTATTATGAGTTTTCAATCTTTAATATAGCTTGCCAGTAAATGTACTTTGAGGCCTTGCAATGAGTTCTCTAGTGTAGGATGTATCTCAAGGAAAGCCCCATCTTTAAGGTAAAATTTAAAAATAAAGTGCAATGCTCAAAAATGCTCTTTTGCTCACCCAAGATCACCAAAAGGCGTGAGGGGAGAAGATAAAACACTTTAGATTTTACAATCAATGAATACATAGTGAACAATCCATAGCAATTTGATTCATTTTAAACACCTCAAGCGATGTTATCCCCAAAAATTTGTAAATAAATAAAACAAAAGTTATTTTTAACTTGCACCAATATGAAGTGTTCAAGACATCAAGCTATTAAGATAGCAATGGTGAGAAATTACAAAGAAGATTTTTTTCATTTTTATGAGCTCCAAATGAGGTGTTTCTAAGAAAGGAAATCCTTGTCCTATCTTGGTTAACAAATGTAAAAATGTGCGTGTGTCAACAAAATAAAAAATGATTTCACTCTTTTTATGTGCTGAAATTTAAGGTTCCTACTTATGAAAACATTAAATGTGTTCATTTTTAGAGCCCAAGAAGTGATTTTGTTCTTTTTATGAGCACCAAATGAAAATTCCTAACTTAGAAAGCTTAAAATTGGTTCATTTTTAACAACACTAAAAACAAGTGTGAGTTTTTTGTTGTTCATTTTTAGATCACCAAAATAAAGTTTCTAAGTTAAAATAGCTTAAAAATTATTTATTTTAATAGCACCAAAAAAAAGTGTGAGTTTGTTGTTGTTCAATTTTAGAGCACCAAAGAAAATTCCTAAGCTAATTAAAAAGTAATTCAAAACCTAGGACTGATCGTCTTCCTTACAAAAAACATATTAAAATCATTGAAATCCTGCATCAAATCTGTCAATTCCTGCTTACACATCCAAAAAATAGAACACTTGTTAGTGAAAACCTATTACAAGAGTGCAGGATTGGTGCATTTGTCCGTCAAAATAATTCCTCAGAATAGAAAATACAAATGCATAAGTTTCAAACAGCTGCATAGTTTTAGAAACAAATGCTAAAAACCCTATCAGACAAATGCTAACTTAAGAAATTACAAATGCACTAGTCTCAGAAAAATGCACCATTCCCATGACAAATGTGTCATCCTTATAACAAATTCATAGTTTTATTGACAGCCAAATGCTTAGACTTTTTGGATAGATGCTCAAGTCTTTAGGACAAGCATGTGAAAATTGTTAGAAAAGTGTTTCCAGGACCCGCAACTTCAAATATGACTCAAAATAATGTTAGAGGAGGTGACAAGGGTCCCACCAGGCATGCCAGAATCTGTGGGGGTGAATGAGGATGTTAGATCTATGATCCAAGAGGGACATTAGAGCAATCTGACAAAGAAATCTAATCTACAAAGAAAAAGATTAAATCTAAAATCTAGAAAACTCCTACACATACAAAATTAAACTATACTAATGCAAAAATAATAATAAACCTACTAATTATCATATGAATTGAAATTAAAAGACATTTTCACCATCTCGTAATCGAGTGTATTCATTTGATGTTGGATTTCTCTTATCACAATGAAGCCTCCAAAGTTTGTGTGCAAAGTGTGGATGAATTCTTGTTGTGTTTGGTTGATCGAAGACAATGGATGAAGCTTTCTCAAGGATGATCTTGACAGCACTTCATTGCTCAATGTATGTTAATTCTTTGATCCTTATTTGTGAGGAAATGGGTTTGTTATATAGAAAATGAGATTTGAAATGGACGGTCAAGATCGTTTTGAAGAATATCCAGATCAATGGTCGGAGTGTGTTGAGAGGATTTAGACATGAGATAATTGTGCAAAGTTGATTGCACAATCTATGTGATTGGTAAATAGATTGGCTAGTCAGGAATGTGATTGATCAGTTAACAAAATAGATTGAGCAGTCCAATTTCAGATGGCTTAGTTAGGAATGTGATGTTTTAGTTATCTAAATAGATTGATTAGTTAACATAATAGATGGATTAGTTAACAAATTAGATTTCTTAGTCAAAAATCATAATTTTATCAATCATAAAGTGGGTGAGGAATATCAATTAATTGATTTTATTTATTTATTTATTTTTTGGGGTATGAATATGCAAATCAAGTTTGACTTTTGCAAACAAAGTTGCATTAGTTTGATTTTTTTTTTGATAACTGATTTGAATATTTTTATTTAATTCAAATTTTTGGAGGGAAAGTGTTGTGATTAAATTATTATTTAATAATTTAATCCACTTAGGGGAATAAGGTGATTTAGCGACGTAATTAAATAATTGGCATTATTTAATTGATCAAGACGAGATAAGGTGGGATTAGGACTTTATTAAATAAATGAGATTTATTTAATTGGTCAAAATGATGAAACATGAATTAATTAAATAGTGTTTTTTTATTTAATTAATAGAGGAATTAGGGTTTTTAGGACTTTATTAAATAAATTGAATTTATTAAATTTGTCTGAAATGATGAAAAAGTGAATTAATTAAATAATGTTGTATTATTCAATTAATAGATGAATTAGGGTTTTTGATGTCGTTTTGATGTGATGCAATGTGGGAACATTGTGATATGATTTAGAGATTATCTGAGACATTACAGGATAATTCTAAGATGTTCCAGAATGATTTTGAACTGTTTTAGGGTGATTCCGAGATGATTTGAGATGTTACGGGATGATTTCAAGTTATTATGAGATGTTACGGGATGATTTTGAGTCATTCCAAAGTGTTACGAGATGATTTTGAGTCATTCTGAAGTGTTACGAGATTATTCTGAGTCATTTCAAAGTGTTACAGGATGATTTTGAGTCATTTCAAAGTGTTATAGGATGATTTTGAGTCATTCTAAAGTGTTACGAAATGATTTTGAGTCATTCTGAAGTGTTACAAGATGATTTTGAGTCATTTAAAGATGATGTGAGATGATGTTCCATATCCTTTGATGTTGTTTGAGTTTTTTCGATGTTGTTTAGTGTTGTTTGATGTCATTTGAGGTTGTGTCATAGGTGTCAAGTCAATTTTACATGTCTACCCATATGAGTCCCAAGAGGCATTAATTTTAATGATTTTAGCATTTCAAGTCTCCATCGAATCCTCTATAGGTTTCCAAGTGCATACCTTTCATCTCTCATCTTTTTGTTTTGATATACATGCTTTTCTAGGTCTTTTAGTGAAATCTTGCATTGCATTCAGTTTAAGCATTAGGTCTTTCATTTCATTATTCTTTTGAAGCCCTAGATTTGTGGTGAACCCCTCTTTAGTTTATAATCAGACCCTAGGACAACCCTATTGTAAGATATCTTTCTCCTTTACATACTTTAGATTGAGATCTCTAGGGTTTTCCTTGAATGAATGTTGTGAAATGTGTTGTTCTATGTCCTAAACCATAAAGTAACCATTTTCCATCATTTCATTTTGGTGAACCTACATTTAGAACACAACATTTTTGATTTGGAGTGCATCATAGTCCTAGATCTTGCTTGCATTAACTTTTCATTGCATTTTGTGCCAGTTAATTTGCATGTAGGGTTTCTAAATCTTACATTAATGAAAGTGCATATAGGTTGAATTTTTGCATCTCACATCATTGAATATCATCTGAAATATACATTTACATTTAGTCTATAGACCATACAAACTAAAAGCATAAAAATCACTTAAATTTTTTGATATTTATGAAAAAACCCTCACTGGGACCCATACGCCCCTCTGGGCGATTTAGTCCCAGTACAAATTTTAAACTGCATTTTCCAAAATTCAAAACCCTATTTTTGAGCTTCTATTTTCTATTGATAACTTTCTATTTTAGTTTATAGAGTTTTTGTTTCATTTCATTTAGCTTAATTTCATTTGAATTACACTTGCATCCATATTGCATTTAGCATCCTTTGCATGAGCTTTTCTACTTGGTGTCCTATTGCTAATACTATAGTGAGACAATGTTCTAGACTCATGTCATCCCATGATAGTACAATCATCATGTATCTTGGGTTATTTAGCTCTTTCACTACTATTTTTGACACTAGCTCACTAGGTATGGACCATACCCTTAATAATTCCTTGCCTTCAAGTAGTGTGATGCATGTTGAAACAATGGTTGCTAGTCAACTACAAGAAAACATAATCCAAACTCACAAATACTTATAAAACCTACAAAAACAAATAAGTACTTAGAACATTTCAACTACTGCCATCCCTACCATAGATAACATTCATCACATGCTTGAAAGTGAAGACGAAGTTGACCTTATGCATAACATAGTTCAGATCTTTGGCAAACATCTTACATCAACCACTAGTTGTGCTTTACCACCAAATAATGTCGCAAGCCAAGGAGGAAATAAAATTCCTCCTCCCACAAAAATTGCCTCTATTCCTCAAGTTACAATAGCAATTCAACCTACTAGTAATGTGATTCCTTCCTTAGGTATTTCCACAATAATCCCTAGTACCTTTGTGGCATCACACATCATATATCCTACCACTTTACCGCCTATAATAATTCCATTCATTTTTCCTTCGAACAAATACTCACCTCCATCTCACAATACAAACAATGACCCTCTCATAAACCAACTTTTGCAAATTGTTTCATCCCTTCAAAAGAAAGTTTCCACTATCAAACAAATTCAAACTGGCCCACCAACATATTATGTCAAAAGCAGTCCCTTTTGTTTGGAAATATTGCAAACAATGATGCCATAGGGAGTATAGGTGCCTAGATTCGAGAAATATGGAGGGAAAGGAGATCCTTCTAACCATATTTCCACCTATACTACCTTATGTAGTGGCTTTATTCTTGACAATAAAATCTTGGCTAAACTTTTCCCTAGATCCTTGAAGGATACTTCCTTAGAATGGTTTTCTTCATTACCAAAAAACTTAATTCATTCATTCAATGAAATTTTTGAGGAATTTATTAACCATTTCCAAGTGCATATGACTCCTAAGATGACCTTGGATGATTTGATGAGATATAAGAAAAGAAGAGGAAAAGATTATAGACTTTATTCTTTCTATTAATTGCTTTATTCCCAAATCGATGTAAAGGTTCCAGATCCTCACCTTCAAAATATTTTCATAGAGAATTTGAAAATTAAGATACAAGATAGTATTACTATGATGAAATTACCCTCCATGCACATATGTATTTCCCTCTATGATGATCAAAACTTGGTTAGTAGTCGTGATGCAAAATCCACCTCTAGCTAAACTGAGAAGTTCGAGTCTATAAACTAGAACAACTACCAAAATTTTAGGAAATAGAATAGAGGTTTCCTTCAACTAAATCCCCCTCAAAAAACAACTCAACATGTCAATACCCAAGTAGCTTCTATAAAAGCTATGATACCCTTTAACTATGGGGACCCAAAAAGGAAATTCACTCCCTTTCCCCATACCCTTCATAACACAAATTCACAAATATTTGAACAAAAAATGATTACTTTGTCTCTTGTTAAAAATATCAATCCTAATAAACCATTACCTACAAACTATATAAAAAATTCTTATTGTCATTATCACCAACAAAATGGACACAATATTGAACATTGCAAGCATTTGAAACATCTTATGCAAGACCTCATTGATTCCGGGAAGCTTTTTGTTGGAGGTGTTAATGATCAAGGATGTAAGTCCATTTCCCCTCCTAACTAAAACTTGAAAATCTTACCAACCCTATGCCTAATCATAATACTTCATTTTTCAAAGCTAGTGAAACTACAAAGAATGATGTGATGAATGTTGACATAGATTGACAACAATGATATTATTCAAAATGATCCTAGATATATTGATCCTATGGATGATATGGTTGGATTGATTGAGGTCGTCACACATAAGGTAAAAACTAAAAATCCCCTTGAGATTGCATTATCCTCACAAGATATACTTAAACATTCACCTGATTGTCCTCTTTATATAGCTAGTCGAATCTATGACAAGCCCACTAATGGGATATTAATAGATCTTTTCTATGGAGAGAATGTGATCACTGAAGAATTATTACTTGTGCATGAGCTCTATCAAGAAATATGATAAAATGAAAGCATGGATCAAGATGCATAATGGTTTCTCTTGCTCTACGATGGGATTGATCACCCTTTCTTTACAAATAGGACCAAAAACATTAGATGTCGCATTCTCCATCATCCTGCAGTTAGACCAATTTAATGTGAAGCTAGGCTATTCATGGATTTTCTCCATGAATTTCATCCCTTCAGTTGTGCATAAATTCTTAAATTTTCCCTTTGACAATGAAATTTTCACCATGCATCATAGTGGCTTTAACCCTTTGTCTTCCCGATGGAAATTTTCATTAGATTTCTTTGGCTTGAGCTTATGGAATGTATTAAACCTTGAGAAGACTTTTTTTTCAAATCCTACCAAAATTTCAAGATGAAATACATAGAAAAAGTATCGCTCCAAAACATGCCTAAATCCATGACCAAACCTACCATCCTTGATGAATCCATGATTGAACCAAAAGACATTCCAAGCAATCAAGAACAAATTAAGCCAGATCATTTGCCTACTTCCTACAAAAGACCAAGAGATAATGAAAACAATCCCATCATGCCTCCTAGGATAATTTTTTTTTACAAAGCTAAAAATAAAGTGGTTGAACAATCTTCCATGGTTCCATCAATTCCTCCCCTTAGGGAAGAAAATAAACCTATTATTGATCATCCCACTCCTACATAAATGCAACTTGAAAATTGAACTAAAAGAAAAAGAGGTGCTAGAGAGCATAATCATAGATTTCGTGCCCTTGATCGAAAGTTAAATGAAGAAATACACAAAGAAAATGAAGAACCAAACTTGAATAAAGAAATGCATGAAAAGTCTCCCCCTTTTTAAAAAAAAATATATATTAAACCACAACAAGAGCTAAACCATTCTTTGGACATTATCTTTCGACCTACTGTTGTGATTAACTTGGATGATGATGATGAGATTGCAAATATTGATGAATAAGTGCATAATGAATTGAATATATTGCTTTCTTCTTCTATGAGCTTAAACGAAACTTCTCCTAAGAAGAGTGTTGAACTTGGTGATGGCCCTAGTTCAAGACTTGCTATTGTCGCTTTGGCTAGTTGTCTACCTCCAGTATACAATGAACATGATTGGGATGCAGATGAATTGCTTTAGGTTGACTCACATGTACCTTACTAGTCTTTTGCATTATTTATTTTTATTTTTCTTTTATGTGATTGCATGTGCATAATGTGATCCCCCGTACTATTTTTTTTTATGTATGTATCTCTCTCTCTTTGTGGCATTCCTCTATTTGTACCTTCATTCTTCTCTATGTCGTAAATCGTTTATTTTTTTCTTTATCTTTTCTTTGTCTTGTGTTTTCCTTTTGGGGATGATGTAAGGCATCGATACATTTATGTCTCTTCCATGTTGATCTAAAATATTTTTCTTTATCTCCTTCATTTGTCTTGTGCTTTCCTTTTGGGGGTGACGTAAGGTGTCGAGACATCCATATTGACCTGGAAGGTTTTTCTTTGTTTTCACTCTCTTCATGTCATTCTTCTAGTTCTATGAGTATTCGGGGAATGATGTCAGTTATGAGATATTTTAAAAACATTGTAGCAAGAACATACTAACCCCGAATCCATATATCCCTTATGCGTGTTTTGAGTTTTGGGGGAAACCACTCTCTTTTATTTGCATGATGTAGCTTCATTTGAAAACATATGACTTATCATATGGATCTCCAGATAAGCTCTTATGTCCTCCTTATTGTTAGAATTTATCATTTTCTACTTTAATGTAATTACTCATAGCATGGTGTTTAGCAATTTCTTTAAAATGGGGGCATACATTGGCATTATACTTTTTCATTTCTCTTTTTCATGTTTCATGGTGTAGTCTTCTTGCTTCATGTGATGTATTTTTTTATTTGTGGTGATATTGGGTGTGATGTACCTTAAGAGCGTGATTTCTCTAAGAATATTACATTACTCCTAGTGGCTTGATGCGACACACTACATCCCCTAAGGTGTGAATATTTTATTCTTTGATTGGTCCTCTCTTGGAGACATTAGACACAATGTTCCCTAAGTTAAGACCTCACATGAACTAAGCAAGACTCCTTTGAATGTTCTTTACATTATTTTTGCAATTATAATTTTGGTTATATGGCCACCTTGTACAACACTCTTTGCATGCTTGTGGAGCCATCTTGTTTGTTCATGAGTTCCAATCATACAAATATTTTCTTGCCTCATGAAGCTAAAATTTAATTGTTGCATGGAACCTTATCAAAGTTATTAGGAGGTATAACTTTTGTATGGTTGGATGGGAAATTGAATCAAGACATAACTTTCCCATAGCCACTTGTGTGTGTCTGTGAGTGCATACCAGCTATATGTGTATGTGTCTCACCCAACGAACAACCTAAAGTTCCATTACCTCAAAGTGAGCATGCATTTTTTGGACAAATAGCCTAGATCTTGTCCACATCATGCTAGACAAACAGTCGAAGCTTGATCCACCCCTCTTTTTTTGTTTTTATTTTCTCTTTGTCCTCGCTAGTGTATGCTTGTGTCTTGTTATTGTTCTTTATATCATTTTCATGTGTGTTCTTTTGTGCCTATGTTGGTTTTCCATGGGACCTTGGTCCTAGGGGCTCATGCAACCCTCTTGATCATGGTTTTCCTATCTTACTAGCATTGGTACATTTAGACCCCTCTTGATATGTGTGGGTCTACTTTAGTGTGAGTTGGAAGCAAGTTCCTCCTCTAACTAAAGTGGGGGCTAGATGTAATGAAAAAAAAAGTACTCCCTAACATGGCCTTGATTTAGTGTTGTAATGTGTCTAAAATATTCACATTAGGTCTTGGGTCCTTGTAAACTAAATGAACTTAATTTTACTTTATTTAGAGTGTTGTGAAGTGTTGTAACACACTTTCACACTTTTCTAGGGTTTTATTAAATAATTCGGCTTCTTTATGCTTTATTTGGCCTTATTTTACATCCACAAGCCTCATTTAATGCATCTTTTTGAGGATAATCCCAACATAAATCAACATCCAATGATAATTCAAGTTTTCTTTAGGTTGTGTGGCCTAGGTTTAGTGATTTGGGACTCATATGCCACCTTGGACGTATGGGTCCCACCTAGGTTTTTGGGCCCCGATCTAGATTTCATATCATTCTAAGAATTTTTGAAAATGTGTCCCATAGTTAAGCCTAATGGGACTCACACCACTTATGGCATATGAGTCTTGTGTGGCCTAAAATAAAATTTAATTAAAATCCTTGGCAGGATTTTATTCTCCTAGATTTGATGTTAGCTTGTAGTGTTGTAATTTCAAGAAATTTGGCATAAAAAAGTATAAATACAAGTTTATTCCACTAATTTTCATCCCAAGCTTTCAAATATTCATGCATTATAGAAAATTTGTGATCAAGGAAGCATTCAAGAGCATTCAAGGGTTGATTATCAAGTTTTTTAGAGCTTTATTCAAGTATCAAGCATCATGTCAAAGTCATTATGCATCATGTTTGTTTTTGAGCTAACAATTGTGATGTAGGATTTTATGATTCAAGCTAGCATTCAATTCAAGATCTATCACATTCAAGAAACATTCAATATCTACATCCATTGGAGTCACTTCCTACATACTTGAACACTTTATTGCTAGGGTTTGGTGAGTTGCAACATTACATTTTTCATTCATCATTCTCATTTCCTATTTCATTTAATTTTAAGGTTTGATTACCAAAATGGGGTTTGACCAAGGCAAACCCAATTCCACTAACAAAAAAATAATTTTACCTCTCTTTAGTGTATAATTTTCAGATCTAGGTTGAAGACACATTAAAGAGAAATTTTGGAGAAATTTTTGAAGTGTTCAAAGTTTTCAAAGTTCTCACCTTGCATTGGAGATCATTTAAAGACATCTATTGGTTGCAAATCAGAGATTCAGACCCGAAAATCATGGAAAGGACAGAGCAGACATTGAAGAGGAGAATCAAACTTTGAATTTATAAAACATAGAAACTTTATAGATTTCAAGAGTTTCACTCATATCTCTGACAGATCTATGTTCTTGCTCAGAAACCTTAATCTAGGACTAAATCGACCAGACTAGTGTATGAGTCCTAGTAGGAATTAATTTTAGTGTTTTCAAAATTTCAAGTCTCCATCCAATCCTCTATAGGTTTCTAGGTGCATACCTTTAATCTCTCAATTTTTTATTTTGATCTACATGCTTTTCTAGGTCATTTAGTGATATCTTGCATTGCATTCATTTTAAGCATTAGATCTTACATTTCATTAGTCATTCCAATCTCTATCTTGGTGGTTAACCCCTCTTTAGTTTATAATCAAACCCTAGGACAACCCTATTACAAGATCTCTTTCTCCTTTGCATACTTTACAATGAGATATCTAGGGTTTTCCTTGAATGAATGTTGTGAAATGTGTTGTTCTATGTCCTAAACCATAAAGCAACCATTTTCCATTATTTCAATTTGATTGTTTGATCTTCAACCATTGGAAAACCTACAAGACAAGAAATATTAGTAGTTTTCAAAATTTATCTTCTCCCCATGTAATGATGCACAAATTAGTTAGATAAAACTCACAAAAACAACCAACAAAACTAGTTAGGGTTAGGGTTAGAAAATCTACAATCAAAAGATGAGGAAATGAAAAGAGGAGAAATTATAGAATAGATGATTGTGACCTTATTTTACCACAAACACGAGCTTATTTTGATGTAGTTGGGACTTCCAATTGTAGAGGTGTATTTGTTAAGTTACAGACACAAATGAATTATGTGCAATCATGACCTGTTTTTGCAACTACGACTTTATTTACCTGATCAGACAAAGAACCCTAGTTAGGACCCTAAACCAAAAAAGTAGACACAGTTACCTATTACAAGAGTGGTCATCTTAAAGTGTAAGAATGACTTTGTAAAGAGGTAGACATGACTCCTTGTAGCAATAATGACTATTCTCAAAGGAATGCATAGGTCTATAACCTGAACAATTAGAAAATTATGAGAAAAAACCTAAAACTAAAGATGCAACCATAAATGATTTTACAACTACGACCCTGTTAGAAAGAAAATGCACCCAAATTATGTGTTAGAAGTGACCTTGTGTGCAACCATGACCTTTGTCAAACCCAAATACATTCCATAAACATACAAATCATCTCAAACTCACAAAAAAATATCAAAGTTAGGGGCATGCATCCCATCAAGTGTGCCAAGAATGTAAGAGGGTTAAGTGGAATTTCTCAAACATAGAAGAATTTATATTCTAAGGTTAGAATTCAAAGACCCAAATCATGAAAATGCTCAAACCCACTTAATAAATGAGATAGAATGCACTCTATGCTATGAAATTCATACAAGATATTAGCACAAATCAATCTAAACAAATGAATTCATGAACATAAACACACACCTTGCATCCCATTTGAAGGAGAAGATGGTTGATGGGTGTTGGATTGCTCCACTTAGATTCCATTATTCTTGTGAATGCTCAATTTATTGATGATAAGATGACAAGATGAAATGATCACAATTTCTCTCAAAACTCATAAAATGGCATGATTTCAATACTCAAATTCTAGGTGAGAATTATGAAGAAATGAGGGTAATTTAATAGATTTTCAAGAATTGAATGAAGGGTTGAGATTGAATCTCAATGCCCACAAACAAGGGTCAGTATTGCAAATTATCACCCACAAAGGAGAGTGAATCAAGGAAGATGGATGGGCGAGATTAGTTGAAACTCAAAATATCTCCTCATTTATAGGAAATTTGTTGAGATATTTGAAGATGAAGGCTAGAGATTTGATCTCAAAATGGAGGGTTCGAAATGCTTGAGAGAATAAAAGTCAAAGTTATTTTTGAAAAGGAATATTATTTAGGAATATGTTTTGTGGAGGAAAAATTAGAATAATTAAATAATTATAAATTATTTAATTATGGAGGATGAGAATATGCTCTTAAAAAAAAAAGAATATTCCATTGAAAGTGGGATGAGGATTAAAGATAGGATAATTAAATGATTAAAACTATTTAATTATAGGACATTAGAAGAATAGTTAGATTAACCTAATTAAATAATTTAAAAATTATTCAACTAGGGGTATGAAAGGGATAATTAGTAATGAAATGATGAGTTAATTAAATAACTCAAGATTTTTTAATCAATATGAGAAATCAAGGTTAAATAATGAAAATGATGTTAAAAGATGATTATTAATGCGAATGAAATTAAATGATGAAAATGCACTAATGATAATGGAAATGATGGGAATGATGGAAAAATGTAGTGTTATGATGTGTGATATGCATCAGGAATTTTTACATGTCTACACCATCATGCACCACATATATTTTAGGTAGGTGACAAATTTTGGCTATATCTTAAAAATAATGCTTCAATGGAATGTACTATAAGATCAAGCCATTGTGCTATATTCCATACACCATATTGTATATAGTTGGAAATAACTCCTATCCTTGATATTTCATAGTACTTGGGTTGACACTTGGTATTCAACATCAAATTACTCAAACCATACCTTCCTCCCCTTTTGAAGCTTATATAGTCTTAGTATACCATAGACTTGGATGTTGTGCATTCCTATAATGCCTCAAATGAGGATATAATTGAATTTTTGATGGATCATACTTACACCAATGACATTGAATATATATCATATTCAAGACTAATTAGTATGTAGAGCATGCTAATCAATACAACTTGGAACAAATTAGCTTCTAGTTTCCTTAGCTTGACATTGATGCTATGAGGACCATTACTTTCCAAAAAGGGGTGAATAGTTCAAATTTAGCCATGTATAAATTCTTGAGTATTCCCTTTAGGGATGCCATCTATGGTTGAATGAAAATTATAACTAAGAGGGGGGGTGAATTATATGTACATTAAAACATTAAAATAATATTTAGCATTCAAATATGCATTAGTCCTTAAACCTTTAACAACCACTTAAATCCTTATCATGCATTAACAAAATGTAAACATCAGAAACAATAATACAAACACATCTAAACACATGAAAACACCAAATTTATGTGGAGAACCCAAGAAGGAAAAAACCATGGTGAGGATTAGCTCATAGTATAAAGTAATTGCAACATTGAATACAATAGGCTCACTTCCCAAAAGAAAAGAAGGGCTCAATGCCAGATTACAAAAAAAAAAAAATTACAATGAGAAATCCATATCAAAGCAACAAAAGGATCCACCACAACATGACCAACACATTCACACTTTGACACTTTGACACTTCACACTTTACACTCTCAATTCTCCATCAACTCAAAACTTATTTATACCATCCTCAACCTTGAAAATAATTAACAAAGTCAGCTATGCACCTTAATCATGCAAATTCAAATTAGGAAGACACTAAGCATTTCAAAGGTGGAAAGGAATGAAAGTGGAGCACAACACACCTTAGCTCAGACTCAAATACACACATACACACCATACAACTCTTCCACAAACATCGAAGCATATTCAAAATTAGTGTAAACACCCAAGGTTGACTAAACCTATGTAAACACCATTAAACATTGAAGTACACACTTACTTAAATCCAAATATGACTCATGGAAAACATAAATCACTTGAACAAAATCTATAATATTCCATAAACACCTTAAAATTCAACAAATTCCTTCACAACAACTTTCACCTGAAGAACATACTCATACTGTACACCCAATTAACCTTCCACATACCGTAACACATGAATCCAACCTTCTAGAGAACCAAACTTCAAAAAAATTGGATTGAAGATAAATACTATCAATATAAGCATACTTCTAGATCCGTAATACCAAAAACCGCACTACAGAGAAATGCAGAGAAAAACCATCTCCTAGACACCATTGCAATACACTATTCACACACTAGTGAACAAAAAATTATCTACATAATGATCCAGAACTAGAAACTTTGGATATAACACTTCTAAACATGTCTAATCAACATATCCAAACTGCATAAGTAGATCTTCAACCATGAAGAAATTTTACCACACTAAACACCTCTCCAACACACTATTTCCTCTTTTCTTCAAATTTTCTCAAATCACTTAGAAACTAGGAACCACAAACACCTTTTTTATCAATTTGAACACCTTCAAATAAACCACACACATGCTCATCAAAGTAACACTAGAGGTTGACACAAGTGATACTACTAATGACAACATAATGTAACTAATCAAAGCATGACCAAGGTTGAAATCAATTAAACAACATCTAGATATTTTGAAATCAATGAAAACACAACCTACTCTGCAATGATCTTCCCCTTTTTCATTGATGGAAACACATGATGTGAAAAACAACCAACAAAAAATACAACTTTGATCACAAACACACTGCTCCATACCAAAAATTTCTCTTATATCATTCTCCTTAACTCTCTCTCCCCATTTTTTCTTTATCTTGTTTCATTTTACTCTCTCCCCCTTTGACATCAATGGAAAATGGAACAACACTTATATCTCTCCCCCTTTGACATACATATATATTTTCAACTACATTTTCTTTTTACTACACTTTTTTTCTTCACACCTTCTCTGCACTAACCAATAATATCCTTTGGCACAACTAACAAAGGAAAGACACTTTCATACCATACAATGTCAAAAATTACTCCCCCTAACTGCAACAACCTACAATTCCACTACCTACTCCCACTGAGAGGTAGCCACCAACATCAATCCAAAATAAGGAATGAATCTTGGGATCCACTGGATTGATGCATACTCTTATACATTTAGTTCAAAGAAGGAGGGGTAATAACCCCCAAATTCTCTCAAAGATACTCAAAAGTATCCTTAGAAAGAGCCTTAGTGAAGATATCTACAACTTGATCCTTATTAGGCACATACTCCAACTTCACCTCATTCTCTGTAACCTTCTCTTTGAAAAATTGATACCGGATTGAGATATTTTTTTTATTGAATGCATTAACATATTCTTTGAAATATTGATAGCACTTGTGTTATAGTAGAAGATAGAAATTGGTTCATCATGTACCACTTTGATATATTTCAAGGTTTAAATCATCCAAAATACCTATGTGTAGCATGATGCTACAACATTGTATTCTACCTCTGTAGTAGGTAATGCCACTAAGTCCTTATTCTTTGTTAGCCAAGACATTCCAAGAAATAATATACCATCACTTATACTTTTTATATCATCCACACAACCTTCCCAATCTGCATCAAATATAAGTCTTCAGAGAGAAATCAATATCCTTTGGATACCACAATCCATGTTTCAAAGTTCCCTTCAAGTATCTAAATATTCTCTTCACTGTTGCCATGCGTGACTCTTTGGGATCTTCTTGAAATATATCCACAAGACAAATTTCATGCATGATATCTGGTCTAGTAGTAGTTAGATACAATAGTCCTCCAATCATTGATCTATACTTGATCTTATCAACCCTAGGAGACTCATCATTTTTTCTCAACTTGCAACTAACAACCATAGGGGCACATATCAGTTTAGACTCATCCATTCCAAACTTCTTTAGTATTTCCTTGAAATAATCATATTGTGAAATAAATATCCCTTTTCCTATTTGATTGATTTGTAGTCCAAGGAAAAAATTCATCTCCCCAAACATAGACATCTCAAATTATTTCTACATCTCTTCTGAAAATCTCTTGCACATTACTTCATTACCTCTAAATATTATACCATGAACATACACTACTAAAATCAAGATTTGATCTGTCTCCACCCTAAAGTAAATATTGCTATCTACGATACCTTTATTGAATCCTTTCTATAATAAGTACCTATCCAATCTTGCATACCAATTTCTAGGAGCTTTCTTGAGTCCATATAATTCCTTCTTCAATCTACATACCATATTAGGATTATCTAATAATTGAAACCCCTCTAGTTGTTCAATGTAAACTTCTTCTAATTCACCATTCAAGAATGCATACTTCACATCCATTTGATACACTTTTAAATATTTGTGTTCTACAAAATCCAAAAACATCCTAATAGCTTCCATCCTTACCACTAGACAAAAATTCTTCTCAAAATTTATTCCTTTCACTTGTGAGTAACCTTTACACACAAGTCTTTCCTTATTTCTATAAAATTCTCCACTCTCATTTAGTTTATTCTAGAAAACCCACTTATTTCTAATCACATTCTTGTTTGTTGGTCTTGGGACAAGTTCCCAAGTCAGATTCTTCTCAATTTTCATCTTCCATAGCCTTGATCCAATACTCATATTTGCATGCCTCTATCAATATTTTAGGTTCAACTTTGGAAAGTAAACATAATTTTGCTTGTTCTTCTATCATAACAACCTTTATTATTATCAATACACCTTTTATTTTGTCACAAATGATCTGCTCTTCGTAATTATTCTTCTGCACAAACTTAGGGGTCTTAGGGACCATTTCCAGAGCTTCTTCCTCTTCAATTTGTACTTCATTTTCCTTACCTTTATCCTTTTCTTCTTCTCTACAAGAAGACTCATCTAATTATATCCATCTATCATCATTGTGATTTTATGTAGATCTTCATCCACTTTGACAGTTTCAATTTAACAATCCTTTTCAACCTCTTGTTGTAGCACCGGTAAGCTTTTCTTTTTGTAGAATATCCAAGGAAGATACCTTCATTAGATCTTGCATCAAACTTTCCTAAGATCTCATCATCTCTCTTGATATAACATTCTTTCAAACAATTTTAAATATTTCAAAGTAAGAGTCCTTCCATACCATAACTCATAAGGATTCTTTTAACTATTTTCTTTTGCTTGTACTTTATTAAGTAGGTAGACTGTAGTATGAATTGCTTCTCTCTAGTAGAATTTTTATAGATTTTCTTCTTTCATCATAATTCTTTCTACTTCCTGAACAATCATATTCTTCCTTTAAACCACTCCATTCTATTGAGGAGTCCTAGGGGCCGACAAATTCCTCTTTATTCCTTGATCTTCACAAAATAAATTAAACTCATTGGAGGTGAACTCTCCACCTTTGTTGGATCTCAAAAATTTGATCTTAATACCCATTTCATTCTCAACCATAGATTTGAATTCCTTAAACTTATCTAAAGCTTCCAACTTTTCTTTGAGAAAAGCTACCCAAGTCATTCTAGAAAAATCATCAATTAAAAATATGAAATACTTATCACCTTGAAAAATTATTGTTCTTGTAGGTCCACAAAGACCTATATGTTCCAACTCCAAAGTTCCAATAAAATATTGTTCTTTAACTTTGAAACTCCTTCTAGCTTGATTTCCAACTTTTTCAAGATCTCATTAGCAGTTTTAAGATTCATAACTTTCACAAGTTTATTATTAGAAAGACCATTCAAAAGATCATACCTTGCTTTCCCATTGTTTTCATAGGCCTTGATATCATCATCAATGCTCAGACCATTTTTAGGCACAATATATTTAGATTCAACAGACTTCCAAACTGCGAACCCCACTAAAACAAGGAAACCTTCCATCTTGGTCTTCTAGAATGCATAATCAGTTCCATCAAACATAGGAGCCTCCTTCTTGTGTGACATCCCAGATCTACTTCAAGTGGTTAATATTTCTTCCAAGGAACCTTTATCTGATACCAATTGTTGAATGCAAAAGACAATTGAGAGGGGGGGGGGGTGAATCAGTTCTACATTTAAATATAAAAGCCCTATTTAACATTCATATTTGTATTAGTCCTTAAACCCTTAACAACCAAACACTTAAATCCTTATCATGAATTAGAAAAATTTAAACATGAGAAACAATAATGAAAACACATATAAACACACGAGAACACCAGATTTCCATGGAAAACCCAAGAAGGGAAAAACCGTGGTGAGGATTATCTCATAGTATAAAGTAATTGCAACACTAAATATAATAGGCTCACTATTGGAGAAATCACTGCCCAAAAGAAAAGAAGGGTTATTGCTAGATTATAGAAAAGAAGAAAGAAGAATGCTACAATGAGAAATCCATCTCAAATCAATAGAAGGATCCAGCACAACATCAACACATTCATACCCTCTCTAAAGAATGTAGAAACCTTTTTCTCACTACTTCCAGTAGTCTAACACATTAAATTTTGTACTACATTTCACACTTTCACACTTCACCACTCTAAATTCTCAATTCTCCATCACCTCAATACTTATTTATACCATCCTCAACCTTAAAACTAATTAACAAGGTTGGCTATGCACCTCATCTATGAAAATTAAAATTAGGTTGGAACTAAGCATTCATGTGGTGGAAAGGAATGAAATAAGACCACAACACACATTAAATCGGACCCAAATACACATATACACACCATACCACTCTTCCAAAAACATTGAAGCGTATCCAAAATAAGTGTAAAAACCCAAGATCAATTGAAACTGTGTAAACACCATTAAAAATTAAAGTACATACTTCCTTACATCCAAAGATGACTCATGAAAAACATACATCACTTAAACACAATCTGGAATATTCCATAAACACCCTAAAATTTAACAAATTCCTTCACAAAAACTTTCACCTGAAGAACATACTCATCATGTACACCTATTTAATCTTAAAAATATTGTAACACATGAATCTAACCTTGAAAAGCACAAAAATTCAAACAAATTAGACTGGAGATAAATATTATCAATATAAGCATATTTCTAGATCTACAAGACCAAAAACCTCACTGCAGAGAAATGCAAAGTAGAACCTGTTGGAAGAATGAAGAAGAACACATCTCTTGATATAGATTTTGTGTTGTCATTGATGTCAGCATGATATTTGAGTTACTACTGCAAGATTCAAACTCAATATTGATCCGGTATTCTAAATCGGTAATGCAAAAATGTCATCTGATATTTTGGTCCACATTTCCCCTCCAGTGATTGTTTTTGCTCACAGTCTTGGGAAATGGTTTTTGATCTATGAAAGCATGCATGGATAAAATATTGTGTGTAAATATGCTAGTGTTTTTAATTGGCATCATTTTGTTCTTTACATTTTATATTAAGTCTATCTTCGGCTGACCTAATAAGAGGTTGAAAGTGTAATGGATTAAATTTTGTTTGAGCGATCCATGTCGACATGTTGTAGCGTGCTACACACTAGAACTTTTTTTGAGAAGTTTGTGTATTCACTTGGAGCTGAACCAATTGATAACTCTAGACAACTCGCATATATATACATGATAGTTTGGAGATTGAAGTATGGATGTTGAGTATGTGAGTGTTTGTGGATTGAGTGTCGATGTAAAAAGAGTGAATATTGATCTGCTGGCATGCAATTTTTTTGAGATTCAAAGGAACTGAATCAACACTTGTGAGGTATATATTCATTAGTTTATTCTCTAGCTATAAGCCATTTTGTCACTCTATCTTTTAAAGGCAGTAAGCCTCTCTTTTGGATAGTGAGTCCTAGCAGTGAGCCACCCTTTGTAATATATTTTAACTGGTTATACTATATTGTGAGTTAACCCTCACCGTGGTTTTTCCCATTCTGGGTTTTCCACGTAAAAATCTTGGTGTTCATGTGTTATGTGTTTACATGTTATTTTAATGCTTCTGGTTATCTTAACTATCATATGAATTGGATTAATTGGATGGTATTTTCTCAATAAGTTTAAGATGCTAATTCACCCCCTCTCAGTATCTTGGATATTCAACAAGGAAAGAGATAAACCTGAAGAAGAAGAGAACAAGGATGAAAGTGACAAAGGATAAGAAAAATAAGAAGAGAGGAGAGAAGAAGAAGAAGAAGAAAAAGAAGAAGATAGGAGGACAAAAGAAGAAAAAGAAGAAGAAAAGATAGAAGAAGAAGAGAAAATGGAAGAAAAGAAGGTGGAAGAGAAAGTTGTGGAAGAGGAAAGAAATGAGGAATCAGGTGAAATTGTTGGAAAGAATGAAGAAAGGACTAAGAAAGTAGTGGAATCACAAAGGTCCTTCAGAGAGTCCTCCTTCGGTGATGAGATTTTGAAAGGCCTGCTATCTAAGCAGATTAGATTCTAGTCGATGATTCCTCTGGAGCTCTTGCACCATGAATCAAGGCTATGCGGATTTGGAAAAGGTTTCTCCTATGCATAAAATGGTCTTTGTTGATGTATTTCATGCATCCAATAGAAGAGAAATCTTAGAAAATAATCAGAAGGGAACTGATCTTATTGAAGATGCCATTAAGGCATTGCAGGAAGTCACACCTGATATGTCAGTGGACACATCTCTTACTTTGGTAGAAAACCTAAAACTTCTATTGGACTCCCTCAAGGAGTATGCCACCGGACTTGGTGAGAAAAAAAAAAGGAAGTTGAAGAGAAACTAGTTGAGAAAAGGCTATTGGTCCTTCATGACAAGTGTGTTGTGGCACACACCAATGTAGAAAAGAGCCTTGAATCTATAAAGGCTTGTGAATCTAAAGAAAATTTTGTGTTTTCTTATTGCATAAGGTGGAAAAATGCCACACAAAGTATAAAAGATCTTATGGACTCCATTGAGTCCCAATTGACAATTGTTTCCAGCACATACAATGTATCCATGGATAAAGACAAGTCAACTTGGAATTCCATCTCCATGCATAGAGAATTTTTTTTTATGTTACAAAAGAAGAAGGAAGAAATAATCACAAAAATTGGTCTGCTTGGTGACAATGTAAGGATGGAATACACTCTGGTGGCCAATGCTTTGGCTAATGCTGAGAAATTAGATAATATCAATCTAACCCCGGATACTCCAGATGAGGCTGAAGAAATTTTTATTGCATTGGAGTCTTTGAATAAAATATTGATATCTGCTAAACAAAGTTGGGAGAACGGTAAAACAACCTAACAAGGCATTCTCTAGGAACTTCAAAGTGCTCCCTCCTCCATGTAAATTTTTTTTTGGTTTACACATTGTTTGGGTTAAAATCCCAAGGGGGAGTTTAGTATTTTGATTCATTTTTGTTGTACATAATTTTGGACCATGTGTACATATGCATATTCATATTTTTGGGTTGCCCTTTGTCCTTGATGTCAAAGGGGAAGAGAGAAAAGACAAAAGGATAAATTTGTAAATTCTTTTGGAACACATTGCCATCAATAAAAAAGGGGGATATTGTTCGAAGAATGAAGAAGAACATATCTCTTGATATAGAATTTTTCTTGTCATTAATGTCACCATGATATTTGAGTTGCTACTGCAAGACTCAAAGTCAATGTTGATCTGGTATTCTAAATTGATAATGTAAAAACGTCCTCTAGTATTTTGGACTGCATTTCCCCTCTGGTGATCATTGTTGCTCATAGTCTTGGGAAATGGTTTTTGGTTGATGAAATAATGCATGGACAAAATCTCACGCGTACAAATTCTCAAGTTCATTGTTGGCATCATTTTTTTGTTTACATTTTTTCATTAGGTCTATCTCTGGCCAACCTAATAAGTGGTTGAAAGTGTAATGGATTAAATTTTGTTTGAGTGATCCATGTCAACATGTTGTGGCATGCTACACACTTGAATTTTTTTTGAGAATTTTTTATATTCACTTGGAGCCGACCCAATTGATACTTGTGGAAAACTTAGATATATATACATGATAGTTTGGAGATTTAAGTATGGATGTTGAGTATGCGAGTGTTGGTGGATTGATCATGGATGTGAAAAGAGTTAATATTGATCTAATGGAATGCAAATTTATTTAGCTTCAAAGGAACTGAATCAACACTTGTGAGGTGTATCTTCATCAATTCATTCTTTGGTTGTAAGCCATTTTGTCACTGTATCTTTTGTAGGCAATGAGCCTCTCTTTTGGACAATGGGTCCTGACAATGAGCCAACCTTTGTAATATCTTATAACTGGTTATACTATATTGTGATTTAACCATCACTATGGTTTTTCCCATTCTGGGTTTTCCATGTAAAAATCTTGGTGTTCATGTGTTGTTTGTTTCCATGTTTTGTTAATGCTTCTTCTTATCTTAACTATCATATGCATTAGATTAATTGGATGGTATTTTTTCAATAAGTTTAAGAAGATACTAATTCCCTCTCAGTATCTTGGATATTCAACAAAACCATTTCTCCCAAACACCACTACAATACACTAGCACACTGGTGAACACAACTTTCTCTACACAATGATCTAACCAGAAAAATTTGGATATAACACCTTTGAAAATGTCTAATCAATATATCTAAACTACATAAGTAGATCTTTAACCATGAAGAAAAGTGGATCAAAACCAAAACACTTCTTTGCCACACAAAACACCTCTCCAACATACTATTTCCTCTTTTCTTCAAATTTTCTCAAAAGCACTTGGAAAACAAGCACCACAAACACCTTTTTTTATCATTTGGAACACCTTAAAATCAACCACACACATAATCATAAAATAAACACTAGAGGTTGACACAAGTGATACTAATAATGACAACATAACACAACTAATCGAATCATCACCAAGGTTGACATAAATACAACAAAAACATAGATATGTTGACATCAATGACAACACAAACTACTCATACTTGCAACATCTACTTGCCTAATTTTACCCAATTCATGATACACGGTACTCTTACACCCAACACGACACTAAAATCATGCATATATGCATAATTTTCATGTGACAAAGTTTTTCATGTACATCTTATGACCTTTCATATGACTAAACATTCTAGTATCTAGTTAGACCATTACATTCAACATGTGGTTACACATACACATGTGTTCCTACCAAAAAAATGACACCATACAAAAATATATCATCATTGTGCCCATGTGATTAGTGCACCATACATGTGAGACACTTTAAAAAACACCATGAAGCTTATTTGATAGCCTATTTGCATAAATATCACATTCTATATAGAAAAATAGAGAAGAACCAATCAAAATCTCTAATGTACTCCTGTAAATTTAACATATCTACTACAATATAATAATTTAATTTATATTTTGTTGTTGATTATTAGCTAGTTTGTAATTTTTCACTCCAATCCACCTAGGAATCAAATAAACAAGAAAAAATAAAGAAAACTACTATCACACTCTACCATCCATCATCTATACTACCAGTGAACCCAACTAGGTAGAGGGAAGGGGGGATCATTTAGATTAGGAATGATATGATGATATAGGAAATATAATGGCTATGTAGGAACAATTAGAATGTGCATAGTGATGAAAGACTCACCTTGGCATAAGATTGGCTATATAAGAGTCACTTGAATATGTGTTTAGTGATGAAGGATCCAAATCAATCAATGAACCATGGTTATTCCATAACCACTATAAAAATTGTTGTAAACATAATAAAGGTGCCAAGGAGGCCAAAATAAATTAAGAGAACAAGGTATGGTGATTCAAAATCCACCATAAATAAAATTTGTAAGCAAATGTTATTATTAAGGATGTATAGATAGTGTATATCCCTTTATATTGAGTTTATGAAATATGATACATTCAAAATAAGGAAAAATGAAAGGAAGAAATAAATTCCAAGGTATTAAAGTAGGATATGATCGTGGAAAGAGAAGAAAAATAAAGTGTTTCCACCAAACATGTAATCATGGATTTTCTCCCAAGGAAGGTAAAATAGAAAGTGACCATGAGAGAAGCAAGGAACTTAATTGATATTAGAAAAGGAAAATGCTACATGTGATATGATAAAGAAGAGAAAATGATAAGATGTTTCCCCTAGAAAAATAAAAATAGGTTTTTCCCATGAAGAATGCAAATAATAACATACAAGGTAAATGTTGGATTTCAAGATAACAAGTATAATAGGATAGTAGATATAATATGTGAAAAAGAGAGTAAAATAGGTGAAGACATATAGGAATGAGAACAAGGAAAAGTGGACATATACAAATTAGGTTATGAAATTTGTTTTTATTAGTAAGGAATCATGGCTATAAGTAATGTATGTCATCATCCATAATAGGCATAAAATAACAATACAAGGGTAGAAATGGTTTAAAGAGGAAAGATACAAAAATGGGTTGGAAACATGCATGCCATATTTGGGTCAACATGAAAAATGTAAGAGATTCCTTATACATTGAATCACCCCCAAAATTTCATGATAAGGAAGATTCAAAAAATGAGTACAATAGATTGAAGATAATACATGGAAGAGTGTATACAAATGAAAGAACTAGAAAATAAAAAGACATAAAATATTGTGTGATCAAGGTAGAGGTAATAATTTCTCATTGCCTTAGATCACCCCTATAATAGAGATTTTTTGGATATATAAGGGAGATACACGAATTGTGGTACAAATAGATGCATGGATAAAATGTAGAACATCACAAAGTGTATCTATAGAGGGATGTAGGAAAATTTACACAAGAAAAATGGAGATTACCCAATTATAGAAATGCAATAGTCATCAACTAGTTGGTCAATGTGCTTAAAATTTCATGATGGGAAGTCAAAAATATTTCATTCAAGAATGAGAATTATATAAAGGGAAATTAGAAGGGTGAGGAAACACTTTGGATAAAATTAAAAAGAGAGAAAAAAAATTTGAAATTGAGTTATGTGGATGAGTGCTAAAGGAGGGAACAATTATCATGGCATCTCCTACTACATTGATTACTTGCATATTGATATAGTGATTATTTATACATTGATACTTTGATGATACTTATTAACTTAGTTTGTGATATTATGAAACATAATCAAATCATAAATGTAAAAAATTATGGTGATATTATGGATGGATGTGCTGATTTTCCATTGTTGATGATACATGTATAGATAAAATTTGAGACTACCTATTAGGAGGTAAAATGGGTTTCTTGAGGAGGCATTCAAACAATGTTCAAGATGGATTTATCTTACTAATAGGATGCAAATATAATTTGAAAATTTTGTGTGATTCTATGTGTTAATTTACGTGTTTGTGTTTCATTTTGAATGATAGTTTATTGTGTTGAGTAGTTTGATGTTTCATCCATGGTCAATGTTTCTAATTTTTGTTATCTATTTTGTTGAGGTTGGGACTTGGTGAGAGACTCTAATTTAAGTCCTATCCTTGATATTATGGATGGGTCTTGGAAAACATAAGCTCAAGGATCATAATACTTAAATTAATAAGTATGCATGAATGAATTAGAATTATTTCCTATGGATTAAGTTAAATCCATACATTTATATATTTGTTTTTCTTGACTTTAAATTTATGAAATAAATAAACCTTATATAAAGCCAAAGGTCCTAAATTACATATGCAAACAGACGCAAAGAGAGAGATCTACCTAAAAGATAAAAATAAGATTGCTCTATTGCTAAAAACTTAGACCTAATGTCAAGTTCTAAATCTGACTAGACCTGACTACTCTATGTTTAAGCCATGAAGTATTGCTCAACATATTGGAGACTTTAAGTCAAACAACCACTTCACATGGCATGCAACTCAAATAATTAAAACTTATATGTTGCATAGGACATGGTGATTAATAACTTTAAATGACATTGTGGTGGGATTTCTAGACCTAATATCTAACTAGGTATACACTATAGGTTAAAATTTGGCTGAGTTATGGTGGGCATTATTTTCGTGTTTATTCATTTTTTAAAGTTTTTCCAATGAGATAATAGTGATGCCATGATATTTTTCCAAGGAATTTCTCTTCTTGCAACCATGAGTAGAAATCTATTCTTAGCAAGTGACATTTCTAGTTTAGGAAGAAATTTTTGGTACATATAAAAAAATTCAATTTTGGTAAATATGTATTTATTATTATTTTATTCAATATTTCTCTAAAGGAAAAAAATATTGATGTTACAAACAAGGTGAAAATTTCACTATAGAAAGAAAAATTAGTTTTGAAACTCCATCTTCTCTAGTATGTTGAATTTTACTTATTAAGTAGGAATCTC
This sequence comes from Sequoiadendron giganteum, assembly GCA_007115665.2. Classification (NCBI taxonomy): domain Eukaryota; kingdom Viridiplantae; phylum Streptophyta; class Pinopsida; order Cupressales; family Cupressaceae; genus Sequoiadendron; species Sequoiadendron giganteum. Next base: position 488,742,220 of record CM021102.1, on the reverse strand, counting down.
AAGATTATTTCTTTTGGATACATGCTATTATTATTTGATTCTTAAATATCATTGGTTATAATATTAAACATTTATTTAAGAAAAAAATAGTTGGATATATCCAAAAGAAAAAGGATATTGAGTTTGTGTAGATACTTGTGACTATGAATCCCTGTTGTCCATTGTTGAGTTTGAATATACTATTAAAGGATTTTCTAAAAAATATAAGGTCTTCCTTAGGTATGTGTGTTTAAGCTTTGGACTTAAATTAAGAGCCTTATATGAATAATTACACATTTGTGACAAGTTAGGATGTCAATTCATTGTGTAATACCCCTCCATTTTGATTCTTGTTCAAGTTGTTTTATGCTATGTTTGGTTGCAATTACTTTGATATTGGATACATTTTGTTATGATGTTTTGATCGCTACTATTGAGTGACAACTATTATTGTGAGATGTAGTTATCTGATTATTGTTTCACTTGCATTATGGATTAATGATGTTGTAGAGTTAACATGAGATGTTATTATGAGATTACTGGATTATGATGAAAGTGTTAGTTTCGATGAGTGTATTGGTGAAGAGGACGAGTTCGCATCACTCGCTTGCGAGCACCCTACGAATCCGTAATTCCTTCTTCACGGTGTGTATTATATGCTGGATATATTATATGATGTTGTTTACTTGGTTGCAGGATTGCAGGTACATGACATCGACTCCACCTGGTTTCACAGGTTTGAGCGTGTCGATCCAACGGTTAAGTTGAACGGGAGATAGTAGCTAGGTAACATGTGTCAAGTCTATACCCTAGCCTTAGTGTGTCATCAGTTGTGTGTGTCGAGTCATTGTCTGTCTTGCTTTGATGTTATTTAATTCTGAAGCATTCTTGATGTGGAAATAGATATTTAGAATAATTGCATTTAAATCATGTTGATGGTTATTTAATTTAAATAATGCAATGTGGATAAAAGTTTATACTTAAATTAATTAATTATATTTAGTTTATTTAATTAATTAAATTTGATCCAAAGGGTTGAATTTAGTTATTAAATAATTAAATTAATTAATTAAACGTGATGCAAGAGAATGAAAGGAAATAAAAGAATTAGAATTAATTTTAGAATTTAATTCCAACGTGTGAGAATTAAATTAGAAATTGTAATTAAATGTTTATTTGGGAAATTGGTTGCAACTTTGGAAATTAATTTATTATTTGAAATTTCATTTTAAATTGAAAGTGGGTTTTTGGAAAAGTGAAATTGAAATTGAAATTGAAAATTGAAATTGAAATTGAAATATCTAATTTGCATGTAATGTGAATTAGGGTTGTAAATATTGAAATTGAAATATCTAATTTGCATGTAATGTGAATTAGGGTTGTATTAGGTATTTTTGATTTATAAAGAATACATGTTTTAATTTTAGGGTAGAAAAATCTTTTAGAAAGAAAAAAATACATTTTTACAGCAGGGAAGAAATTTTGGAAAATTTGCACAAGGGTTTGAAGAAAGTTTGATTGTAGAATCGATTGAAGGAAAGATTTTTTGCATTTGTTGGATTTTGGATTGGATTCATTGGAGGATTGAAGAAAATTCAGGAAATCTTTGGAGGAGGCTTGCATCAAAAATTCATCTCTTCCTGTAGCTTCTTGTACCAGGTTTTCCTCTTTGTATTTTATTGTTTTTGATTGTTTTTTTAAAATAGTAGTGATTAAAGATTTATTTGTTAAATCTGTTTTAGAAAACAAACTTGATATTAGAAGAAAAGAATTAAATAAATTTACAGCCTTTGCTTGTGAAAATTCTTGAGTGAAAATTGTGAAAACCTTAGTTGAATTTAAATTATTTGAAGAAATTGATTTTATTGTTATTGAAATTAAACATAGAGATTGAACAAGGCATTTAGAATGTTTTTAGAAAATGAAACCCTCTGTTATTATTAAAAATCGGATTTTAAAATCTGCAGTATAGTTATATTTTCATGGTAAAATGGTCTGATTGTGTCGCCTATAACTTTACTTTCACAAACTGGGTTTTCAAGAAATTTAAAGGGTTTTTGCATTTTGATATTTTCTTAACCTTTTCCAAAAATCCGAAATACCCAGATTGTAATTTTTGAGTTATGCTTGAAACATGAGACTGCTGTTAAATTATTTTCCCATGGCTGTTCTGAAAATAAAATAATAATAAATTGATATTTATAAATATTAATATTTTATGTATTGTTATTATAATATTAAAATATTATTTAATAATATTTTATATTATAATTTATAATACTAAAGTATTATATTTATTTATATTATTTTAAATAAAATTTGTATATTTGATTAGTGGAATTAATATTATAAACATATGGAGAAATTATTGTTTATTTTAAAATGACATGTTAAAGTTTAATTGAAGGAGTTAAATATTTGATTTAGATAATGCATAATTTAAAATTTAGTTGTGGAATTTAAATTCATGTGTGAAAGGTCCACTTATTAATTTGATTTAATTGGATAAATATATATTTATATTTTGGAAAATTAGTGATAAAGGATATTTTATTTTGAATTAATCAATTTGATATTTTGCAAATGACAGAAGATATGTTAATGGTTAAATATATTTAAATATATTAATTTATATTTAGTAGATATATAGTGAAGGTATATATCCATTTGAGAGAATAAATAATATTTTATCTTATTTTATTCTGTTGTTTGCAAATTGGGTATTATTAGTGTTTTAAAAGAAATGATTAGTATGTGTAGAAAATGTATAGAGAAAGATATTTTTTAATAGAAGTAATTACTTGATTTAAAAGAAAATATTTATTTTGTTAATATGATTGAAGAAAATATATTGAAATGTATATATATATCCATGAGTATTTTCAATCAGTATTTACCTTGTTTTATTTGAGTGCGTGTAATTTAGCTTTGCATGAAGAATTTAAATGATAAGTTTTGAATGTATGGTCAAAATTGATAAGGAAAAAGATATTTAAATATATTGAAGAATTATAGAAATATTTATATTTAAATGTTTGTTTTAATTAATGAGATTTAATTAGAAACAATATGAATGCGTGGTCAAATAGATAAGCCAAAAGATATTTTTTATACATTGATGAAATTGCATGTTTTTAAATGGATAGTTGATGAGATATAGAAACCAAATAGAAAATTGAAAAAGGTTGTTTACAATAGTGTTAGGTTGCATTAGAAGTAAATTTAGGAACTAACTATATTGAAAAAGGCAAATAGTTATTATGTTTCATAGAGTAGTCTAGTCATTGTGAATGAAATATTAATGGTGTTTATATAATATGAAGCATATATATATATTCAGTGTAAAATTCATTATCGTATTTTATTTTAATGAGATGCATGCAATGTATTATTGAATAGAGATTTAAAAATGGATTGATTAGTGTATATGGAAAATGGATAGAGAAACAATATGTTATTATATTAAAGTGATTGAATGTTTTAAATAGAAAATTGAATGAGATGTAAGATTTGGTTAGGAAATGGAAGGAGTTTACTTGCATGGATTTGTGTCGATTTAAAAGTAAATTAAGAAGTTGTTTTATTGATGAAGCAATCAATTATGTTATTTATTAATTTCTATTTAGATTAATTGAATCATTGTGATTGAATTATGAAAGAGATATGGATTTAGTATATCCAAAAGTAGTATATTCCTCATGCTTATCTTAAAGGATTTAATTTTTGTATTCAGTAAAGGGAAGTAAGTTTAATTGTTTTAGATTTCCAATAATGAAAAGGGAAATAGGGTTATGATTATTTTAGATGATCTACTTATCATGTCTTTGACTTTGTCAACACTACCTATTGAATGAGTATGGATTTAGGAAATCCAAATATTAGATTTGATTGATGACTTGAATGCTTTTGTTGCTATGTCGTCAAGTTGCATTGTTGGTTTTGGGATTTAGTGTTAGTCCTAAATTATAAGTCTTCCAGAAGAACTTAGAGGATAAGGGTTATTGAATCTTTATGCCATCCAGTTGTTTTCCCTTGGGTAGTGCATGGCGTCTTTTCAGTTTTACCCGGTTTTCATGAATGGGGATGTTTGCACCTCCTTGGTTTAGGAGCGGATTATGGGATCCGTGTCTCCTTGTATGGAGTGACCTTGTTATGTGGTTTCATCTTGTTGCCTCCTGTGAAAGGAGTGGACTATGTGTTGTTTCCTCCAAGATGTTTGGAGTGAGTTTCTATTATTTGTATCCTCCTTATGTTGGAGTGGATTATGATGCCTAGTTGGTATGCACTTGTGGTTCCCTTGGTGGATTGTTTGGGTGTGTGTTGTCGAATAGAAGAGTGGCTTCTGTTAGGCGCCAGAGCCCAAAGAGGTAAACTGGATAACCTTCAGGAGTGATTTAAACAAGTGATAATTAAAATAATGTACTTAGAAGATTAGGACTAACTTCACACTAATCAAGATAATTTAATCCTCACTCATAGACACAAGGGCTTGTTTAGACTTGGGATGAGTGAGAAGGTCTGGAATGGCAAGATCAACTATCTTGTTCTTGCGAGAGGTAGTTGATTCCGCATGAGTGAGTATGAGTGCCGGGATTCGGTTGAGGCCACCAAGATTACTTGTGCCGGAGCCTATGAAGAATGCCTAGAGGAGATCTCATGACAAACCTTGCGATGACACTCTATCTATGACAACTGTTGTTAATTGTTTTATGTGTATGGTTATTTGAACATACTTGATCTACTTTATGTCTGGAAGCAATGTGACCTATGTCAGTGATGTTGGAGTTGTACTTGTATTGTACTTGATGTGTACATGTATTGTATTTGATTTGTACTTGTATTGTACTAGATTGTGTACGTGCATTGTATTTGATTCGTACTTGTATGGTGAATGAGTTGTATTTGATTCGTACTTGTATAGTGAATGAGTTGTACTTGTTAATTCATTTGGTTGGTTATAACAGTATGAGTCAGTATGAGTCTGCCTTTGGTTAGTGGTTGTAGATCTTAGTCCATGTTACTTTGTTACTATCTCCTAGCATGGGGGGTGGGCCTTCGGGTACCACATTGGTTGGGTGGAACATGCACCAAAACCGTTGGGTCCCCATCTATCTTCAGTACTTGGTGGCGAGACATCCAGATGGACAGCTCGCAGTTCTTGTTGTATTATCTTGTATTGTAATATTTTAACTTGTATAAGTTATTTTATCCCTCTTATGTTTATGAGGTGAAATTTTGTAATTGTAATCTTTTGTACTATTGCCTCATTCTGGGAATGAGTGATGTATCTATTGGATTAAGATAATGTTTATGAGATTGTATCTTGGTTGATTATCTTATTATGTTATGTGGTATTCTTATGATGTATGATGTTTATATCATAAAGTTCATAATGCTATGGTTATATGTAATATGTATGTGTGGGTTTAAGTAATCCTAACCTTGTAGCCTTAGAAGTTGTTGTTAACTAGTAAGTGAATGTGTATGTCAAATGCACTTTATAAAAAAAAAATTGGTTCGCTTATGATGTTAATTGCAACTTCCTTTAAGGTTATTTGGGGAGACATTACAACTCATCTTGGAAGCAAGAGTTGGATGAAATAAAAGTGAATTTCGATGCCACTGTTGCTAGAGTACAAAATTACAAAAACAAGAAAAGAGAATTGAAAGAAAGGTAACCCTATCCAGTCAAGCACAAACAAAATTTCCCCAACATCCAGTATTAATGTCACAAGAGTAGGTGGATGCAATTACAGTGGTTCACCATAAAATGAATGTATTTGAAGAATGGATTGAGTGTTGGGTAAAGCAAGGGGGAGAATTTATCATAGAAGCAATAGGGAAATATAAGGAAGCATACCATTGGTTTGAAAAACTCAAGAGCTTTGAAAGTGAATGTAGGGTTTGTGAAGAACAAATTAATATTGAGAAGCAAGATATTGAAATTCTCATACACATAGATGACCAAGGTTTAATACAAGGAAATGTAATGTTAGAGTAAGAAGCTCTATTTCCAGAAAAATAGAAGAAACAATTAAAGTGGGAAGGTGACATGTTAATACAATGTGTTAAAGGATTTGAGAAAGTCACCAAGGAAAGTAAAATATTGCTTGATAAATATTAATATTTTATTGAATTGTTAGCACACCAAAGGTGTGATCCTCATACATTAGGAAAAGAAGGTAAGGAAGCTCAAGATTTCAAAGAATGGATCGAAAGAATAAAAAGAGACCCTATTTAGTTATTAACTTGGGAAGTTATTGATGAGATCATACAGTGTAGGAACACCATAGATAAATATGCAATAGATAGAGTGCAAATAAATGATATAATACTTCGAGTATCAGAAGAATATACCAGGCTTAAACACACTTGGAAGGCTATACAGGAAGTTTTGAAGGATTGTAAGCGTCAAGCATTGGGAGATTTTCGAGAGTATCAAGAAAAGAGAGATAGAGAAAAGAGTCCAAGACCAAGTCTTGAATGATAAAAGATATCAGATACCGAAGGTATTATGATAACATTTTGTTTTATAATTTTGTAGGTTGTTGTCGGTTCCGATGGATGTATTGTGTCCAGTATTTGGAAGAATGTTCATAGCCTTGGTTTATGTGGAGTATTGTGTACCAAAGTAAGGAGTGAAGAGTGTTGTTTCTGACAAAGTCAAATCTTTGACTTCATCTAGAATGTTCCAAATGAAAACTAGTGTCTACCACGTGCTGCCTTTTGATTTGTTGTTTCTAATTCTCTAAAAGACTTTAAGTTTAAAATATTGCGTCCTTGTCTCTAGAAAAGGCCATTTGTTGCTTTATTTTTAATTTAAGTTTAGAATTTATGGATGTCGGAAGAGCCAAAACTTCTTTAAGTTTTGTTATTTTTTCCTATTTTTTGGATCATTCTGATCTAAAAACTTGTATGCACATAGAAATTTATTAATATCAGATCCAATTCGATAGCTACCTATCTCATGAATATTTTGTAGCTAGTTTTATTAGTTTAGTTGAACAAGCCTATATGTCACATCGTTTAAGGGTGCATATAGAAACTACTTGGTGTCCAAACCAACCCCTCTCTTTAAAATCTGACACCATTTTGTATGTAGCTATGAAGAAATCTAGTAAAGTATAAAGTGTTGCTTTGATTTAATTAATTCTTTGGGGCATGCATGGAGAATAACCAAGAGAAATTTTAATTTCAGTATTTTTATGCTTTATTTTAGAATAGATGTTTAAATTCTTTGAAAATTTTCCAAAAAATAGATAAATGGATGGAAACTTATTGAAAATATTTCAATTATATAAAATTGTTGAATGCTTAGAGCTAAATCTACTTTAGTTATAGCAAATGAAATTTTTGATATTCATGAAATATTATTTCAAATCTTTTGATTTCATGATGTTATTTTTATGAATGAATTGGAAATGTTTTGTAAAAAAAAATCTTATGACCTTTGATAAAATAAAAATAAATGAACATATTCCCTTTGAGATGAACAAAAAATTCACATTCATACCCTGAAGTGAACCTAGTATGATCATGAGCTAATTACCGGAGACATGGGATTGAACTGAGTCAATCTTTTTGTTCTGTTTAGGCAGATTCCCCCTTTGAGATTGTCTTGTTCCATATCTTTCAAGAAGAATAGGCTTCTTCGTGGTTTGTCTGTGGAGTTTTTTATTCGACACTGCTAATGTGAGTGAAATCGTTGTCAACAAATGGTAACACTAGTATCTAGTTCTTTCACAACATTTTGTTGAATATTTTTCTTTTAGTTAAGTTTTGAAGTAAAACCAAAAATAATTTAGACATAGGTTCACCTTGGATCGCATAAATTTTTTGGTATGTATTGAAATTCAATATTTTTTTGGAATGAGGACATTAATACCTAGTGCGTATATATATTTTTCAAAAACAATTCCTCAAATTTATTATTTTTCCAGAATGATTTTTCACTGAACTTGATGCTCAACGAAAACCTATGTTTAGTAAAACTAAAAATAAAAATAAAATATATTAAATTTATAGAACTATTAGAAAGAAAATTTCAAGAATTTTAGCCCTCCAACTTGGTTTATCAATTTGACTCCATTTGCAACTCCTTCCCGAGCTTCAATAGTAAAAAAAATGCACAAAATTTGAAATGGTGGAGGGGAAGGTGAAAAATGGGGGGTTCATTCAAACCCCCTTTCTAATGAATCTCCTTCATTATAAGGGGGTTCGAATGAACACCCCCTATATGGTGCAAGTGGGGGTTCATTATAAGGTGGATGGTTCACTCGAACCCCCTTCATTAGAAGAGGTATGCCATTTTAACTTTTTTGATGGGAACTTCTAATTTTCCTTCATACAAAAAATTGTAACTTGTTATTGTGGGTTTACCCAGGGCATGGATAATAACTAAATATTCAATCCATATGAGTTCATTGATTGTGCATAGGTTGGGTTTTGGATGTTGTCGTAATTGAGTAATTTTTTCTTAAGTTATTGTTACCAAATTTTACTTACAACTCAATTAGGTAGATCTTGTAATGCCCCGCCACGCAACCCTAGAGGAAGTTTTAATTCACTAAAAAAGCATAATTTTTTTTTATTAAAGTGAATTAAACATACATGTTCACCTACAAATGACAACAACCTCTAAGGCTACGTAACCGAGATTAGTTAAACCCACACATACATTTACGTAAACCATAACATTAATTGCTTTATGAAATAAGAATTTAAACAACACCAAGATACAACATATCATAATGAGATAAACATCCAAGACATAAATTCATTAACTTAATCAAATAGTTACATCTCTCATTCCCAGAATGAGGCAATAGTACAAATGTGTTACAATTACATAAATGCACCTCGTAAACATAAGAGGGGTAAAATAATTTATTATAAATTGAAATGTTACAATGCTTGAATTAAAACATGAACTACTAGATGTCCCATTGGATGTCTCACCACCAAGTACTAAAGATAAAGGGGGACCCAACGGTGTATGGTGCATGTTCCACCCAACCAAGTGGTACCCAAAGGCCCACCCCCCATGCTAGGAGATAGTAACAATGTAACATGGAAAAAAACTACAACCTCTAACCAAAGGAAAACTCATACTGACACATACTGACACAACCAAACAAATGAACTTAACAAGTACAACTCACACATCAGTGACATAGGTCACATTGCTTCCAAAAATTTAATTGATCAAGTATGATAAGAAATCCATACACATAAAATGAATACCAACTATTGTCCTAGACAGAGTGTCATCACACAAATTGTCATGAGATCTCCTCTGGGCATTCTTCATAGGCTCCAGTCATCCTGGTGACCTCAATCGAATCCTGACCCCCATACTCACTCATGCGGAATCAAATACCTCTCATAAGGACAAGATAGATGACCTTGCCATTTCAGGCCTTCCCACTCATCCCAAGTCTAAACGAGCACTTGTGTCTATGAGTGAGGCTAAATTATCTTGATTAGTGTGAAATGCATCCTAGTCATCTAAGTACATTAATTTAGTTATCACTTGATTAAATCACCTTTGAAGGTTACCCAATTTACCTCTTTGGGATTCGGTGCCTACAGAAGCCACTCTTCTACTTGACAACACACATACAAACCAATCAGCAAGGGAATCTCAAGTGCACACAAACTAGATAACATAACCACTCCAACTCTAGAAGGAAACATAAACTGAAACTCACTCCAAACACTGGAGGCAACAAAACATATAGCCCACTCCTTCCAAAGGAGGCACAAAACATCCCCATTCGTGGAAACCGGGTAAATTACTGAAAAGACTCCATGCACTACCCAAGGGAAATACAAGTGGTTGACATAATAAATTGGCAACCCCCATCTTCTAAGATCCTCTGGAAGACTTACAATATTTAAGACATAATTAACCCATTTCCCCAATCATGAACACCGAGGAAATAATCATCTAAAGCAAAAGCAAGGAAATAATCTACCTTTGGATATACTAAATCCATTTCCCCTTTGAATACATTTCATAGTAAATAAAATAATTTCCTTAACAAAATAATTGAATAAAATAACTAATTGCCTCATTCAAATTAAGAGAAGGAAAACACCAATTTTTATCAAAAACAAAACCTTTGATTAATTTTAGAAACAACATAAATCTACTATAAGTAATCTTTCAATTTTCCAATTAAAACATGTAATTTCTTCCATTTATATAAAATATCCTTCTCTATCAATTTATCCATGCATACAAATTATTTTTTTTTAAATCTCCATTCAATACTAAATTGCATGCAACAAAATATTAAATATATACTTAAATATATATGCTCATGCTATATATACATTCAATATATATTAACATATTTAACTATATATATAAAAATACATATACATTAAATATATCTTCTATCATTTAACAAAAAAAATATCAAATTGATTTACTCAAAATAAAATACATCTTTATTAACCCATTTCTAAAATATAAATATATATAAATATTATATACATATACATATATATATTAAATATATTATATATACACATATATATAATATATTTAATTTTTAATGAAAAGACAGAGTATTGAAAAGAGGTTCGGGTGGACGAGACGGTACTGCCAGTGGGAGTAGTTCAAGGTTCGCTAGACTGTACATTAAGTACAACCAGCCGCTAAGAAGTACGAGGAGGCAACACTCCCTATGGGGTAGTGCATCCCCCTATAAGGTAGTGTGTCCCCCTAGAAGGTTGGCGCACTGCCTCATAGGCAACACGTCCCTCCCAAAGCAGAATGTGGGCGGTGGGGAATATAACCGCCCCCACCAACCACAGTACAAAACATTTTTTTAACTTTAAAAAAAATTTAAACTATAACAAGCGGAATTCAAAAATTCTAAAAAACGCATTTCTAGAATACACACAAAAAAATTTGTCGTACGACGATTCAACATATCTTCAATTAATTTAAATATATATATATATATATATATATATGAGTAATCAAATATATATATGTATATATATGTATATATTTATATATATAAATAAAGATTTCAACATGGAAGACAAATTGAAGGAATTATTTTGAAACATTCACCTACAGGTGAAAATATAAAATTTTCTAGAGAACATCCCAAATTTATAGAGGGTTTAAAATGAATCTTTTAAATAACTTTCACAAATCTAAATCTAGGCAAAGAGACTACCATTTTCCAACAAACATTTACAATTTAAAACCTAATATCCTCTGGGTTTCTCCACCACAAAATGTATAGAGGTTTCAAAGAAAATTTGTTTTTCTACAGAGGTTTAATTTTCTAAAAATCTTCACGGCAACAACAAAAGCTGAAAAATTTTCCTTTCTCTAAAATCAAATCCTTTCCTAAATGGATCTAACAATACAATTCATTGAACAAAACAATTTCTAATCTAGATTTTAGACAATAAAATATCACAAGTAAAGAACCTGTATCAAGAAGCTTTAGACAAGATGAATCTTTGATGTTGAGCCTCCTCCAAAGCTTCCACAACTTCTTTCCAACAATCCCAGTAATTCCAACACCAAAATAGTATCCAATAATCACAACAAATGCAAAAGAACAATTCTTTAACAATTCCTACAACCAAGAAACTCTACAATCCTCTGTGTATTTTCAATTTTTCATTCTTCTCCCAAAAAATATCTCCCTTCAAAAATATCCTCACACTCCCGTGAAGAAGCTTTCCTCTTTCTTCAAAATCCCAAATTCTCTCTGTGAATAAATTTTCAACAACCTCTTCATTAATTTAACTACCACATGCTGGCAAAATTAAAATATCTTCTAACAACCAAATCTAATTTCCATTTAATTTAATAATTCCAAATACTAATTTAATTCCAAATTGAAATTAATTACCACTAATTGAAATTGAAATTCCAAATTAATTAAATTCCCCTTTTCTTTTAATTTTCTCAACATTATATTTAATTAATTAATTTTAATTATTTAATAACTAAATTCAACCCATTGGATTAAATTTAATTAATTAAATATATTAAATTTAATTAATTAATTTAAATATAAAATTCTATCCACAATTTCAATTTTAATTAAATAAATAACAACATTAAACAATGCAATAATTCTAAATATTTATTTTCATAATCAAGAACCCTTCAGAATTAAACAATATTAAAAACAAGGCAACCAATGACTCATCAAACATGACTGACGACACACTATGGCTGGGGTGTAGACTTGACACAAGTTACCTAGCTACTATCTTCCGTTCAACTTAACCATTCGATCGACACGCTCAAACCTATGAAACCAGGTGGAGTCGATGTCATGTACCTGCAAACCTGAAAACAAAGTAACCAACATCATATATATAAGCAACATAAAATACACACAGTGAAGAGGAAATCACAGAATTGTTGGGCGCTCGCAAGTGAGTGATGCGATCCCGTCCCCTTCACCAATACACTCATCATAAACTGGCATTTCCATCATATTCCAATAATCTCATATGCAATAAACATGTTATATCAACTAACATCATTACACCAATTAAAGCATGTAAAATAAAACATCAGATAAGATACACCACATTACACAAAATAGTCTATCGCTCTATAAATAGCGATCAAATAACACACACACAAGATATAGTATTTGAATATCCAAAAGCACAAATCAAAGCAGCACAAGGACACACTGTCCAGTCCAGAAAGCAAAACAGAGGGGTATTACAGATCTTGTTATTTTTAAACTAAGAAAAATGGTACATTTTAAATCTTTCTTTCATTACATTCATTTTCTCAAATGAAATAATCTAAAAGATTACATTTTACATTACTGCATCCATACATATGCATGTAATAGAAGAAGGATTTACACAAGTCTTTCTGAATAGAATAATAATCTTTATTGAATGTAGAAATGTACATTGTCTCACACAAGCCGTGAGACTGACCATAAATTATTCAATGCAAATAAAGGAAAATTTATACATGAATAAGTAAAATGGGCATGTAAAGAAAGGAACCAATCATTGCCTGGAATGATTGGTTTTGGATGTGTCATTTTGTCTACTACTACCCCGAGCTGCTTGTGTCCTTCCTAGCTTTGTGTTACTCCTAGTTCTACATCTGGCAAAAGCAATGGTGTTAGAGCAATGCTCTAAGCAATGAAAAGTTCTCAACTTTACATGAACAAATACCTATGCATATATAAACTAGTATCTATTTGCATTGAGCAAGAATGCAAATCTTGGATGTCCCAAAAAACCATTAAAGTCATTAAAAATATATAGGATATGCATTTATTTCACTAACATATTTTCTTCATGTGCAGATACAGGTGCATTTGTATTTTTGTTTCGTTTTATCAAATTTCAGCACGTGGGGTAAATGTGGCTCCCACAAGGGTTGAGCCCAACGTGCATATGAAGGGAAACAATAAAAAATGATTGTGACTTGTAGATTGATAGTGTATAATATCATAATGGAATTCAAGATTATAGCCTTTTTGAGTCAGCATGCTATCAAGTTTGTTTTGACAAGGCATTGAACTGAGTTAATCACCTCATGATATACTTGAATAATTATACATCACCCATGAGAGTGTATTGTTGATCACTCTCATAGAGTACATATCATCAAACAAGTAGATCATGGATGGTTGTCCCAACTCAGTTGCAATCACAAGTTTCAAATTTATCAAGATTCTGTCAGGACTTATTAGAATCATGCATGAAAGTTAAATTTGAATTGTTTGCTGAAATTCATATGTTTTGATAGTCATTTAAGTCTCTAGATGCAAATGCAATCATGGTAGGGGTCACAATGTGTAAATAATTTCCACTGTTTCATGAGAAAATATAATGACTTATTGAACAGTTATGTTGAGTCAAAGTTGCAATAATCAAGACAAGAATAACATTCATAATCATAATTTAGAAGGCAATCACAGGGATGGTAATAAGATACAAAAGTGGCACAACTTATTCAAGAAGGCACAATGCAAAGATAATGGATGACGAGTACATAGTTATCTTAGTCATTGACATGGGTAAATGGTTGTTATTTGTGGAATAAAATAGTGGATTTTAAACTGGCAACTACCATTCATATATCAGAGCTCGTAGGAATGAAAACATAACATTCATAAGGGAAATGAATGCCAGACCTGATTAAAAAGAGTAGTGAAAAGAATAGAAAAGTTGGACAACACAGAACAAAGAGAAGTTTAGAAGCCAATACAGTGATCTTATACTAACAAGAGCTTGCATTTTTTAATCAAAGGTGCTTTATAGCTTGCATAATTTGGACAAGTCAGATTTTAGATAATAGTCCTGTACATCTTGAAGGAAACAATTAAGTTGATCATTCATAAATTATAAAGACTAAAGGCAATGGCCAGGAGGATGTTTGAATAGATTATTCAGTTTATATCTATATGCAAGTTAATAAGTTTTGAGTTGAGGTTATGATCTGTAGGATTATGCAGAATGTTAGAGATTTCTTAGATCACTACTAAACTTAAAGGAGGGTCTGCCAAGCTGCTCTCAGAAATCTAATGTTGGTGATTTACAAAGATTTATTCATCACCATCATAGAATCCTTTGAAAAACTATACATGTTAATAGCTCACTTTTTTGTGCAATATTAAGCCATGAAATAGATAAATGTCATGTGAATGTACATGAGATAATAGCAATGAAATATGGAGGTGAGACTCTTTTTTATTAGCTTGGTTTTGAAATAAAATGAGTGCGGCCATAGCCTGCAAAGATTTATTGTCTTATGTTAAGAGGTAAAGCCTCATAAGAGCATAGCTAATCTCAGTTTTGGGGTTTTGGAGTAAGAACCCAAATTGGAAAAAATAGAAAATTGAAGAGTTTGGCCTTTTGAGGAAAAGTCTTCAATACAAAGACAATATGCAAGCTACAAAAATATACTTTTGCAAAAATGGAGAAACAAAAAGAGTTTTTTGTGTATACATGATTTTTCTTTAAAATCATCATGCTACAGGTAGAAGTTCTTCTTGAAAATGAAATACCCATAAGTATATATGTTTGTGGCCATGGTGCATAAAAATTTCCCCAAAATAGTCCCCAGAAGTGTAAAGTGAAGTACAAAATTTTTACTAAGGAGAAACTTGCCCAGGCTCGATGTTGCCTTTTGAAAAGGAGTTTTGTGAGGAATAGCATTTGTGTTTTCCAGAAACCATTATGAGATCTTGCTACAGTGCTCCATGAAAACCCTAAGGGTCAACGATGGCCAAGCTTCTTCAAGAAGCTTCATGAGAAATGAAGTGGAAATATTTTATTCCTTGCTTTTGTTCATTAGGGTTCATAACCCTAAGCAAATGCTGATAGGAATTTGGGCATTTTTCCCAAGTTTTTAAAATATGTGATGCTACTGTATCTCGTGGTCAAGACTTCATGTCTTGTGTTACTTTGTTTTTGCCTTGTATTTTGGCATTTAGTATATGTTTTTTGACTTATCAATTTTTTTTACTAATGGCTATGGTCTATACATGGAGGTAAATCCCCTTTATTTTTGCATATGCTTCATATTGTAAGTGATCTAAATTTAAATGATTTTATAAATCATTTAAATTTGATCATTATCTTTTAAAAGGTGCAAAAATAAAGGCATATGTTATATGGAGAAAAATAAGTCTTGATTTATGACTTGGACGGCAAATAGGAGAACATGCTTTCAAGACCAAGTCATGAGGGGAATGGATATGTATTTGTATTTATGATCATGGAGAGCAAATTGAGGGAGGTTATTTTCAGTTGGAAGACATTGGGAGGAGATTTAGGAGTGATTCATCACTTTTTTGAGAGAATATAGACTTTTGTTTCCATTTAGAGAATTTTTAGAGGTGTTTATGGTTTGATTAAGTCTTGCATGAATTTTTCATCCATCATGAGCTCTTTTTGAGAGAATATAGGTGCTATATTTTAGGCTTTTGAGGGGCATCCAAACCAAGTTGGTTTTATTTTCCTTCTTTGGTGGAACCACTTGGATGTTGCCTACTTAGTATATTTTGCTACTCATTATTGACTTAGTTCTTGATTATGCGGATTTAGCCTTAGTGAATTTTGGGAGTCCATTGTCAAAATTTTGGCATGCTTTTGTAACTCAGTGTTTTGGGATATGAAATACAGTGAAAGCCTTTGATGCTTTTGATATAATTTTTCTTCCTTCTTATTCAATGCATTATCGTGTGTTTCATGTGATTGATTAGATTACCAACGAGAGATTCTTCATCTCCTCGTAATCTTGTCTCATGTTTTTGATGGCTTTATGCATAGTTATGTTAATGCATGTTACACATTGTGTCATAACAATGCAAAATGACTTCTAGCTATGAGGTTACCCTCCCCCTTGAGGTTTGAGCTTTAGGGCCCTTTTGTGAAATATTTATGTAGAAAACAATAGTAGTAGGTAGTGCAAACTCATTTTATATCATTGCAAAATAAGTGTTATGCAAGTTTGAGTTTCATAGTCCTTGCAGTTTGGTGTATCACCCAATAATTTCATTTTAGCATTTCATTTTCAGCAAATATTTCTTCCCTTTTCCTCATCAGTGAGTAGTTTAGGTGATATAACTAGCTAGGAAGCCAGCCTATCTGGAGGTTCATTCTCATTTTGGGTGACCCACAACCCGAGAATGCTCCCATGTTTCTCTAAAATGCTAAGTTCTACAGCTTAGCTAGGGTGCAATTCTAGGAGATAATAGTTATGTCTTTCAATTACATAAACCTAAGTCAAGTCAAGTTAGTTTCCTTATAGAAGACTATAGCGTGATTGATGTTTTCTATTAATATATTATGCATGCATATATATACCATTATTGTCAAAGTGGATTTAATATCTATATTTTCCTGATGATATTTATATTTGGAAATGATAGTGTATATATATTAGTATGTGGGAATGCATCATGGATATATTATTTAATTGTTTAAATATGAATATACATATATTAATACACACACATATATGAGGAATAATATTACAAGTATATATCAATTATTTAAATATTACAAAGAGGTAATTAGAATTAATAAAGTTGAAAAAGTCAAGAGGCTTAAAAATCCAAAATAATAGGACAATACATGGGGCCACATTTTAGCTAATAAGTAGCATATAAAATTGCAAATAAATGGAAAAGTGATTAGCCACGAATTGGCTGTTAGTAAAGATTAATTCATAATGGACTGCAAACTTTGCATGAAAATATAGTTCAAAATGGTCTATGAAAGGGGCACAATACTTGGTTTAAATAGCTACAAATAGTAACCTTTTAAATCTTCTATCATTTAGCAACATGTGCATGAGAAAAAGAAGCCTCATGTGCCTTTAAAAAGGCAGATTTATCTACTAACAATAATGAAATATGAATAAATACTATGTGGTGAATTATATTCAACCTTTAAGGATTTGAACAAGTCAACAAGTGGAGTTTTATTTGAAACAAACTAAAATGAGTTATGGAGGAAGTTTATAATGCCTATATGAGGGGAATTTTACTTTACCAACATATGCCAATTTCCAGCCAGTTGGTGGCAAATGTTTTCTATTTAAATAGACTCTATATGAGTTGATAAAGAGCATATTTCTAACATTGGTTTTGAGAAGACTTTGGAAGTTTAATTTCTATTTCATTTTCAATCATATCAAAGTGGGAAAATCAACCATGAAGACTCTTCAATCTGATCGTTAAATGTTTCTTAAACTATTTTTACATTATGGTCAATTAATAGAATTTAGTTATCAACATTATGCTAGTTTAATTTTACATTAGTGAGGAGTCATTAATTTACAATAGAGGAGAGAAATTTGGTTGAGTCTTTTTTCTATAAAAACAAGAGATTTTCATTGTATTGGGGTTGGTTACTAAGGTAACAAAGACATAGAGATTGTGTCATATTTCTCTCAAGTTTATAAAATTCTGAAAACTAGTCTAGTTTAGTTTTGAGAAGCATAAAAAGAGGTTTGAAAATCATTTTCGAAGAAAGAAGAAAGTTAAGCAAGAAGGGAAGATAAATTTTTTGGAAGCAATTAAAAAGTAGAAACTACATGCATGTTTTATACATTTCTAAACTGATTTTATTCTTGTTTCCAAGTTTGAGAAAATATTTGTTTTGAATGTGAAAAGAAAGAGAAACAAATGGATGTTTGAGAATGGATATATTTAGTTGGGTGATAAGAGATAAAATGTTAATAGCTTGATGATGTTGAATACGAAAATATGTACAATATGATATTGTTTATGTATTCTAAAATTATATGAGTTTATAACCTATAATATGGTTTAAAGACTAGATTAAAAGTATCTATAATGTATATATCTCTAAGAGTGCTAAATAATAAGCTATAGTATGTTATATTGCTTGAGTATGAGCTTATTGGGTTTGAGCATGTGTGAAATATTATTACTAACTTGATATTGTCACATATCAGAAACCCCCATTATCTTTTGTGTTGTTTTATGAACCTAACCTTATGACTGGTATTTGGAAGTTTTAACTCTTGTTTTAGAGGAAGTGATCCTCTAGTTGGCTTGAACTATGTTGTTTCTATGTATGTGTGAAATGATGTTAATGATTTCTGAATGACCATAGGTTTGTCAAGATAATGGCATAAGAGTCATCAATATATTTTTAAATAACAAAAGAATAGGTGAATGGTAAACCTTATGGGTTTGTAAGGGCTTGAATTAAAGTTAGTAGCCTAGACCCCAAATGTTTCAAGAACCTAACAGGTGAATTCATTGTTGAGGATAATATATCAACCCAGTTATTTGACCACCTCAGTGGGTATTCTTTCATGAATATAATCTTTATGTTAGTAGAACTATCTGGTCTACAAAGGTTGTAACCTTAATAAACAAGACTAGAATGTTTACCATGAAAAGCTAAAACTTGAAGGAATGTATATTCCTATTTGAATATTTTACCATCACTATGGGAATTAGCATATGAATCAATATACCTTATTAAAACCATATCAATGAAGTTTTTATTAAAGATTATATTTCAAGAGTAGTAGCTCAAAAGTGTTATGGTAAATATTTAAACAAGTGGCTATAGCCGCTTGACCTAGATAGTTTTATGAAAGTAACTTGGGTGGTTTGAGTCAGTAATTACTAACAACTCAGGTGAGTTATCAAGTATTCACATTCTAAGAAAGGATTTTATAGTATGAAGAAGGAATCTTTAGTTCAATATTAAGATTTATTATTTATATATGTTGAACATTTTATTAGTACTTTTAGTTGTAACCAAGGGAGTCTAGTCAAAGATAGTGGATCATTAATATCAACTATTTTTGGATGGAATGAGATAGCACATACTCTCATGGTTAATATGAATTCCTTGAATAAGTGGTATTTTTCAAGTCCCAAGAAGTTACGTGAATGCAACTAGGGTATTCTAGGTCATTAAAGTATAACCAATAAAGTTATTTGTCAGCTTAGCAAGTACGACCTTGAACATATGACAGTTGCCAA
The DNA here is from genome assembly GCA_007115665.2 of Sequoiadendron giganteum. NCBI lineage: Eukaryota > Viridiplantae > Streptophyta > Pinopsida > Cupressales > Cupressaceae > Sequoiadendron > Sequoiadendron giganteum. The sequence continues at coordinate 488,722,736 of CM021102.1, read as the reverse complement.
GGCCCAAGTTGTTACGTGGATGTAACATGGGAGTTATAAAGTTGAGAAGACTTAACCAACCTATATGAATTATGACTTAACAAGGAATAATACATTCCTCAAGATTGATAGGTGTCAAGGGGCAATACTATACTTGGGATGGACAATAGTCAAGGAGCAATGTTATGCTCGATATTGATAGGTGTTTAGGAGTATGAATTAAATAAAGAAATCACTTTTTAGATGAAACTTTGTATAAAATGTTAACCAATAATCAAATAATAAATTTTAATTATTACAAGGTCATATTAGGTTCTCCAAGTTGAGTAGGGTGGGTGAAAAAATGACTACACTTGAAGTAAGGAGTGATTTTATATATATTACAAATAACTTTGGCCAAAGTGAGTGCAATAATCTCTTCTTGCACTTGTCAGTTCACTATGTTCTGGATACTTAACATAATTAGAGTTGTCATTTATAGTTAAATGTCCTCCATAGTTGTTTGATAGTATTGGTTAATGAGGGCACAACACTAGAGATCAAATGGAAATTATTAGAGGGTTCTTAACTATTCCCTCCGTTTAAGGGTAGGGCCACTTCTAGTTAGGAAGGTGTGTGAGGGACCATTAGTCCATGGTTGGAGGAAAATAACTATCCTTGTTCTCTAATTTTTATATTATATATTTAAAAAAATTCATGTGAAAAATATTGAAAAGAAAAGTAATTTATACTTACCAATTTGAAAAATAAATGAAATTATTATGCTATGCTTATGTTATCAGTTATGCAAATGTAACTTTTAATTGTTGAAGAAAAATTTATGTCCTATTTTTATGGAATAAGTACTTTTTAATTTATGGTTAAAATTCCATGTAAATTCCTTGTTAGAAGGTTGTGGTTGTTACACATATCTTGGGAGAGGGACAAGTGCTAGCTTCATCATCACTTGAAGAAGGGCTACCAAAGGTAAAAAATGAAACATTTGTCAATTGCATAAGAAAATAAGAAAACATTTTTTTTAGAAGGTGATGACAAGACAAATATGTTAATGTAATGTTAGAAGAATAGATAGTGTTTTAGGTTTTATGTTTTTGTAATAAATTAAGAGAACAACACTTTCAATGCTCTACTAGAATACAATGCTTGTAATAGTAAATAATATATTCAAACAATATAATACTTTAATTGAAAGTAAATCAAATTTAATAATATGTGATTAAAATAAAAAAGATATGCAAATTTAAGCTAAGTTAGGTTCACCTAAATGTAATATGGTGAAAGGATATGCAATTTACACACATAACAAAGGGTCAAAATAAGACACAAAATAAAATAAAAAATTTGCAAATTAAAAATACAAGTGTCATTCTTAGTAGACCATATTTGGTATAATTAACAACAAAAACTAAAGTAGTAGCTTCAAGGAGTAAACATCAAAATCTAGGTCAAGATACCACAAGGGTACAAACTAACAAGTAAGGCTTTCTCTCCACTTGACCATATTAGCATCGTGAAGCCTCTTGGGATCTAACCAAACCCCCAAGCAAGGAAACGACTACCAATAACTCTAACTTGTTATTAGATAATCATATTATCTACTAATTGAATTAGTGGGTATGGAACCCTTTCTAGGGTTTGGATATGTCATACATTTTTATGACAGTTTCCACCCACTAAGGTGCAAAAGGGATGAAAACCTGATTAAAAGATATACTAAATAAACACACTCCAAGGAGGTGATGATGTTGAATTTGATTGCAATACTTCCAATTTTACCTACAACCTAAGTTTATTTCACTTCAATGGTTATTGATTTATTCACTCTACACATTGGGTTTGAAGATTCTTGATGGAAATGCAATCTAATAATCATATAAAATTTCTATGATAATATTAGTAATTCAATTTGGTAACTCCCACTCTTAACAATTAATTAACCAAAAATAAAATTTTATACTCACCATTCCGTTAAACAAAGACCTACACAATACATAATCATTAGTAATTTTCATCATATTTAGATCGATAACTCTTTCAAATTCATTTCATGGATAAATGAATATCTAGTATACCACCAAATTATTCACAACTAGTAGACACTATCATACAAGGTTTTCCAAGGGCTAGAGGGTATACCATCATGAGATAACCACAAAAGATTGAGATAATATTAAGAGGTTGTGATTCAGAAAATCATCTTATGAAATGGAAATAAAATATTCTCCTAATATAAGGAACCTTAGGAAAATAACATCTTGCTAGATTTCTACATTTCCTCATTAACATCATGATTCATAAGTATCCTCAAGCTATTCTTTTATTTATAAGAATTAATAAGAAAAGGATAAAGTTTTATACATAGGATATCTTAATATTTTCAACAACCTCCTTAAACTAATGGCCATATCTATAGTCAATATAATGATAAGATGATGTACTATATTTTCCAAATAAGAAAAAGAAGGTAATATGAGCAAAAATTTATTCGTTAGATCAAATTAGATAATGAATGGATAAGAAACATACCTCTTTAAAAGAAAATTCAACCATCTTATGTGAATAGGTTCTAAAAGCATCACATATGTACACCCAATCTATCTTCATGGAACACTTAGGAGGTGTTCACCCAATTTAAAAGCAATCCTTCCGAAGGGATTCTACTTATAAAATATCCTATCAGTATAAAATGTTAAACCATTTTCACATATTATCAAATTCTAAAATTAATGATATTACACATGATTTTTTTTTATTAGAAACATCTCCTTACAAAAAACCTTGCAAATGAATTTTCTAAGTCTATTCATCAATAATACCATTAATGGTTAAGTAATCATAGTATGTAACATAAAAGAAAGATTTTTATTTCTTAACATCTTAAATTTTCACTTAGGCAACCTTATAAATAGTCAATTTCCTCAAATCTAAGTATAAGCTGACATTATACAACATCTTGTTGGACTCAAGGGAACATTGAAAGGGGGGGGTGAATCAGTGTTCTGCAAATCTAAACTTTATTAACCCGATATTTAAACCATTTCAATATTAAACCAAAGGAAAGATGTAAACACACAAAGTAATCATCCACAACATCATAACAAAAATAATTTTACGTGGAAACCCTATTAGGGAAAAAACCACGTTGGAGATTAATCCAAAATTTGAGTACTCAAATATAAGTTTTACAAAATGGAAATGCACTTGCATTCAGGCTCACTGCCTAGAGCTCACTGCTCAAAATAGAAAGGCTCACTACCTTACAAAATTTTCAGATTCAGACCATCTAAAGTTTTGAAGTGAAGTAATAGCATCTACTTATGCTAGGTTACAATTTCAGTTAGGCTCATAGATGAGATTCTAGACCTACTTCTCTCTGCTATGCTATTCTCTTCTCTTCGCATAACAAATCCATGTACAAATGATTTCACATTAATATCCTTTTGAATTTTGCATCACACACTAATATACTTTGCATCTCACACATTCTCTTCTCCAAAATGATACAACCGATCTCTTATATATATCCACTATCAAAGATTTGATCATCCATATGTCGACTTTAATAAAACATAAAATACTTTCCAATTGTCGGATAAATCCACAACTAATTATTTATGCATACCATCCATAGTCAATCATAGCATCGTGAGAGCCCAAATAAACATGTTCAAACACAAAAACATTTTAACCAAACACTCCTTAGATATCCACAACGACTATATCTGCCAAGTTAGCCTTCTAGTACTTGTAATTAGAAAATCAATACACCAGATCTCCTAGATCGTACACCAGTAAATGCACACCTCGATACTTCTTGAATAAGGTAGTACGAACATGAACATACATTTCTCTGAGATCCACAACTCAAAATAATAGTCCGATAAAATATACAGATCAACAACTTTGACTATTGACCGGATACCATGTTCTTCATTTTGTCTATTGGTATGAACCAATACTAAACTATGGACTAGATGAATGACTTAGGTTTCCATCAATGACAACACTAGAAGCCATATGCCAACAATATCCCCCTTTGGCATTGATGAGGAATTTTTCAAACTTCAAAATTTTAAAACATAGCTCCCCCTGAGATTGATGAGGAATTTTTCACTGCTCTCTCTCCCCCTTTGACATCAATGAAAAATCATGTGTTCAATCTCCCCTTTTGAAATATAACCAAAACTTCACAACTGATTCAAAATTTTGAAAAAGAACAATTGCTACTTAGAGTCAAAAAATTATCTTGTGATTTTCTTTCATCTTCGGAAGAAATTTCTTCCAAGCTTCGATTGCAATCCCAATGATTATGATCATTTTGTTATTCTTAGATGTCCTATTGAAAATGTCAATGAGGGATTCTGAGATTGTGATTGCATCCTCTAATTTGTCACCTTTCCTCAGTATCTCAACCGTTTGTTCCTGTCTGCATTCAGTTAGGTCCTTTACTCTCCAAAAGGTGTCCACAAGTGTATTTTTAGTGAATTGAATTTTTGTGTGCTTAGACTGTATCTCTTGAATTATTTTCTTGATTGTACCATCTTGATCTTGAAACATATCAAAACTTTTTCCAATCCCATTCAATTCTGTTTCAATTTGCTCCAACTTCTCTTTGTATTTCCCAACTGCATGAGTCCAACATATGCAATAGTTATAGATGTTATTTTCTGCACCTATGCATTGACTCAACTCATTCATTTTCTTTTTCAACTTGGTAAGTGATAGCCTAAATTGCTCCTTCAAATGTAAGATTACCTCTCCTTCTTCTTTGTTTTGAGAATCAGAGTCCATTGTTTCCTTAATGCATTCAATCATTTCCTCAAGTAAAATATTCCACAAACTCTTTAATTTGATCTAACTGTGCACAACATGAGCACTTAGTACACTTAGAATCATATCTTAATCATATGAGGGTCTGATGGACCATAATTGACCAATTTTCTGCATTCTACCTTCCTTATGAATAAGTTGCAGTACCTTCTCTTTTGTCAAGTCATCTTCTTCTTCAGTCACTTCTATCAATTCCACTTCTTGTTCCAGTTTGGTTGATTCTAGTTCTTTTCCCTATGTGTCCTTAGTTTCCTCATCGGATTCCTCATCTGGTATATCCACAATCTCTTGTTTCTTTCCCTTTCCTTCAATTTTTGAAATCTTGCATTCTAGAGGAGTACAAACAATAATTTATATTTCTCTTTTCTTATTTCTCTCCATCCCACCAGAAGAGGAACCTACTTCAAGTTATCTTACCAGAAGAGAAATACCAACTGGGCCACACTTTCCAAGTAAACTCTTAAAGAAATTTCCAAATTCTTGATCCTAGTTAGCCAAGCTCTTAGAGTGTGTGTAGATTTGTTCGCACACCGGTTCATTTAATTTCCACACTGCATTGTTATTCATCAATAAAAAATTTAGAAAGTACATTACTAGACATATGACCATAGTACCAAACCTGAAAGGGTAGTCTATCATCTTCATTAGTTGCACATTCTCCATCAGTTGATCCTTTAGTATTCAGCACAGGTCAAAGTCATAACCTTCCATTATCATTTTGTGAGAGATGTAAAATACACCAGCTGAGGTTACTCCTTCTTTGTTTCTAAAAAATACTTTATATGATACTCCATGCACAATGTACCTTGTCATAGGGGTTTTGATTGTCAAGATTATCAGTGCTCTTTGATCTCCAATAGCTCCGGTTAGGGTTTTGACTTCTTTATTCCAGATGGATTTCTTTTTTGGTATATCCCCAACTTCACATAATCCAGTCTAATTTCTAATTATTCCCTTCAAAATGATGTAGGGTTTGTCTAGAATCAAAGTGTCTTTATTCAATTTTCTCAAAATGAATTTAACGATTTATGTGTTCTCAAAATAGGGAAACTCATTCCAAATGTCCAAATTCTTGTGTTTGACTTCTCTCAACCACTTCAATTCATCATGTGACAACAAATTTCTCATGACCCTAATATTCTCATTGTTGAATTAATCTAAATTGATTGACCCTTTTGATTTGTTCCATTATGCCTTTCATACAACCACATGCCAAATTATATGGAAATTCAAAAGCAACTGAAATACATGATGGATTTTGAGATTCGCCGTCGAATTAACTTCACTCCTTCAAAATTATTCTACCGAGTGTTCTCCTTCTTCTCTTCTTCGATGCAAAGTGACAAATGCGAGTTTCAACTTGCCTTTTATAGCTCACACACTTGTAATAAATGTCTTTTCTCTAGGTTTTCTTGATACCTTGCTTTCCTAGAGAAAGAAAAATTCTTCCGTGAACCTATGATTTCTTGAATTTCCTTGTAAATGTTTTCCAAAACCTCTATAGATCATTAATACTCCTTTTTGACAATCTTTTGCATTCTGGTATTGGCTTATGGACAGGGGAAAAAGGATTTTCTTGAAAATCTCCCCATAGGCCAATGACTTGAAATCAATTTCCAGAGGAATTATCGAAAGCAGGTTTCGGTGCAAAACCATTTCCAACATCAGTCTCGTTCTTCCTTACCCTTGTCTTCTTCATCTGATCTCTTATTTTATCCACAATCATTTTTCCTTTTTCTTTATTATCATTCTGTGTTTATGTCTTGGTACACCAAACCTCTTCTATCCACTTTCTTGTTTCTGTAGAATCTTGTAATGTGACCATATTTATTGCAATTGCAACACACAATATTTCCTTGTCTAGACCAATCATTCCATTGATTTCTTCTTGATCTACATTGATTAGCAATATGCCCAAATCTTCCACAGATATAAAATTCAACATTCTTTCTATTGACAGAGTAGTTTGACACACTTCTACATTCAATTGATTTATGACCAAAATTTTTGCAATTGAAACACTGACCAAAAAATGATGAATCTCTTGATTGCATTTTACTTCTACATTGAGCAGCCATATGACCAAATTTATTGCAATCAAAACAGTATCCATTAAACTTTTGGTTATTAGGTTGTCTTACCGGATACTCCTTAGATATCTGCAATGGCTATATCCACCAATTTGAGTACTCAAATATAATTTTTACAAAATGGGAATGCACTTGCATTCAGGCTCACTACCTAGAGCTCACTGCTCAAAATAGAAAGGCTCACTGCCTTACAAAATGTTTAGATTAAGACCATCTAAAGGTTTGAACTGAAGTAATAGCATCTACTTATGCCAGGTTACAGTTCCGATTAGGCTCATATATAAGATTCTAGACCTACTTCACTCTGCTATGCTCTTCTCTACTCTCTGTTAGTTTTTTTTACCGAAACTAGGTTGATTTTCTAATCTACCTATGGAATTACCAATTCCAATCAAGGGCAGTTCAAAGGAATTGGACCAACTGACGATGATTTTAAAGACCTCCTACACTTTGGGCTCTGCAAGAAACGGGAGGGTGATCCCTTAATGTGTTTATAACCTCTGCACCATAATTATAAACAACATTAACCATAACAGATAATCTCACTCAATAGCTCAACAAAATGGGATAAAACTGAATAGAATTTCTCGTTCTTCAATAATATCAACCATTTGGAGCATGAGATAATTATAACAACAATACTTCAAAGTAAAAGATATTCATTAATTTTTCAATTTGTAGCAAGCTCCAAGTGAACACAAACAAATACTGAATCACAAAGAACAAATGAAACTTAGATAAGTGCCTTCCTTCCATTGGAGGAGTCAAATTCACAAATACCTAAGGGTTTATAACAGATTCAACATGTAGCATATAATATCTTTGATAATACTGCCTTACAATATCACCAATATGTAACCCTAACTGAATACTACTTATCAGATCCTTGTACAAAACATATCAACCTACAATCTCATTTAAGCATTTTAATTAATTCATTGAATTAAAGCTAAAATAAGAATTGCACACACCATAATAGTGAGATGAACAAAATAACCCTTGATCACTTTATTCAGAATTTAAAATACGCTTGTACATAGGAGAGACATGAGCTTGAATTTATCAATATGATTCAAATGCTAGAACTGTTATACAACATTATATCTACATGAATTCAAAACTTATAACAAAATGATTTAGAACCTAATTTGTATTTTATCTATAACTACCAAACTTTACAATTTTTTTTGGAACTTCACCTAGACTCGACCAAATATTTATAACTTGCTAACCCATTTTTTCAAATGAGAGAAGAGAAGATGTAGAGAATAAAAGAAACCAAAAGTAGGCCTAAAATGCATCCACCATTGATAACTAGCAGCCTTGTACTCTGTTAACCTGCATAAGAAAATATTTGGAATCTTTTCTCCTCCTCGCAATAAAATTTACCTCCAAAATTGCCCTTACACCAAGTTTCCCAACAACAGAAAAAATTCTCAGGTGGAAAAATCTGCATTCACATTTACCCAACAATTGAGAAATAGTTAAAAAATTTCTTGCATGTGAGAGTTCTTCATTTCTCATTTGCACTATTGTATACTTTACCTCCCAATAAATAATATTATTTTCTTGCAAAGTGAATGGATTCACTTCACTCGTGAATACCAACATTAAAGGAATTTAACATTCATTTGGGTAAAATATTCTACCTCCATTTTTCTCCAATTCATTGCCCAACACATATTTCATTATAAAGTGAATTCTAAATTCACTTTACATTAACCTTGGAAAATAATTTTTTTACCCATGCCATTTGAAGTAATTTCCTCTTTCATCAAACCTAATGTTAGACAATGTCAGAGGTAAAATTTATCTCCACTATATCTACTTTTACCCTTATGTGCTCAACAACATTTGATAAAATATTTAACATTTAAAATGCAAATATTTAAATGTTGTCGCAGGCCAAATATTTAAATTTTGACATGGACCCCTTTTCTACCTCTTTGCCCAATATTCACCTTTTGAATTCTCTATTAAATCCTTCATTTTAAAATTAAAACATTTAATCACCTCTTTTAAATGTTTGTTCGAGCCATTCATTTGAGACAAGAAAATTGGGCCCACCCTTCTATTGCTTTTATTCTCTGGAAACATTTTATTTTATTTTTTAAAAATGTTTCACTTTGAAAGGAAAATGAAAACCATTAAAAACCCAAACCATCAGGATCATTAAAATAGACCCGTGCCTTCCATTTTGCTGGGGACCCAGCTGTGCCACGTGCTCTCATCCTACCATTTCACGAGAAATAAAGAGTGACCAACTCGACATCATGACTTGGCAGGGGACAACTGAGATTTTGTTGGATTTCATTGACTTCTCCAACCATTGGATCTTATTTTCCTCTATTTTCTCTAAATTTTTTCCCTAATTCCTTTTTTTGTCGTTCAACCTACTTTGCTCATTTCTCGTCCATGGTGGTGCCCTACTCAAATACATTTGCTCGAAAGTCACCAAATTCTTTCTAACAAATCCAATTTACATCCATGTTTCTCTTTTTATGGCATTCCATCCTTCTCCAAGTGTGTTGATCTATTCTTTGGATCACCTCTCATTGGAAAAGCTATAGAGTGATTCCAACATCAGATTCTAATGTATACTTAGCATAAGAATTCTCCAGATTTGATTCACTTTGCTACAGGAGAGAAACACACCCTTTACTAGCATAGTGGCTGCCATCAACAACAATACCATACCCTTGCATTGGCGCCACATCTTATAATATCGCCCTCAAGCATTTTCAAGGTGTACTTCCTTGTTCTTGGGGTTATTCCTCTCTCATTGATGCTTCAAAAGATGCAAAAATCCTTGCTTCAGATCGCACCTCTACCAGTTGCATTTGCTTGAAAGTTTCTAAAGTGTCTGCAAAATTTCATTTTGTACGTATGCAACAAGTAGATCAGCCATCACCACATTTATTTGGGGCACTATATGTTCATCGTGCCTTGATGGATGTCCATTCCATGTGGCATCGATCCTCACCCTATTTGTCTCGAGCCTTCGTACAAAAAACACTTCCTCTTTTGAATGGTTGAGCCAAACCCATCGTATCATTATCAACTCACCCTATGCTTGCTCCATTCATTTATTCTTTGATGGATTTATATCATGTTCCAAATCCGGCATTGTGCATGTGCTTAAAAGTTTCTAATGCATTTTCAACAGTCCACTTTGTGCCCTCTCTTCATTTACATTCGCCAGAAAGCTTTCTTAGGCATTTTCAATACACCACTTTGTGCATACGTTGCAAGCCCTCTCAACAACAAAGGCGTCTCTCAACATGTTCATTTTGATGCATTAATTTTCTCACCGCGTCCCATTGATTCCTTCTACAAAAAAAAGGTCAACCCCATAGCTAGAGATGACACCTTTTCAACATAAAAGAAGAATTTTCTCAAGCAAATTTGACATATCTACTCTGTCTTTTTTTATTGTCTCTCTATGTTTTAAAATAATGTTTTTCTTATCAACTTGATTTATATTGTAGATTGGTTGTAGCCCCCTTAACCCGGAAAAGATCATATGATTACATGCTTCAACCACATGCCATCCTTTATTATAGGCAAAGAATAACTCCAAGTGGCCTCTTTAAACTCATGTTCTAATGGCAAAAAATAGAACTCCCTTGTCTTCCTTTTGTTCTCACATGAGCATTCCACCTAATATTGTCTTGCCAATACAATGACATACTTTTGACTTCATATTATTCAAGCTTACTTTCATCTGTATACTCTTTGCAACCTTAGAGTATTTGAAAACTTCTTCAAAGAGTAAGCATAGAGAACGTGGAGTAAATATATCAATTTGTGTTTACTATATCCCCTGTTACTAAAACCAATTTTGTGCATGGGAACATATATCTCTAATTAACTCTTAAAAAAGAATGCTTCTCATCCATATATATCTTGTCCTCTGACAATTCCTTATTTAGATATAATTCTCAAGATGAAAATCATTATTATGATTGAATTGCAATAAAACATCAGATCTGATGGTCAATCCATAAAATGATTCAAATGAAGAAAGCTAGGTGTTTGCAACTCCAGTAATGTCATAATTGTGTAAAGCATGTCGGGTCCCCATGTGGGCCCACATAATATTTTTTTTGTTTCCAAACAACTTTCATGCTCAATTTGACCAAAGGATGCTTTTGAATGCTTCAAAAGTGAAAACATGAACTGGGTTGCCATTAAATATTTCTTCTAGACACATTTGGAAAATGAACAAAACTGGGCAAGTTGGCCCTGGAATCACCACTAAAAACTGGGCAAACAACCTCCTCAAGCTATAAAAACTTACACTCATGTAGATGTTTAAATAGAGAATGCAATGCAAAAGACGGTTTGGAAAAAGGACTCATGAGGTGAAAGTTATTAATTGGAAAAGTTGCCCTCTCAAACTTTCTGCAGCAAACAATTATTCTAAACCAATTAAAACTCACCCAATTGCTGATTTGAAAATAATAGCAAATCATCTTCTGGCGAGTTGCCATCAGACACATAAGTTCATTTAGGTACACTGAACATGTGTGCAAGAGGAATTTTCTTGAGTCATCTCTCATCAAAATTTATTCCAAGTCAAAGTTGACCTCTCAGAAAGGTTTCTGAAAATGTAGGTGCAAAACAAGAGAAATTGCATTTGGTTTCGATCTGTTAAAAATAACAAAACAAATCATGAGACTTTGAAAAATGATATACGATCTCATTTAGGTGGAGATAATGTAGAACACCAATAATTCTAGCATGACGATCAACCAATTGCAAAATGCAAGCTCAAATGGGAGACCACTTTGCAAAACTGAAATTTTGAAAACAACAGAAAACTGCCAAAACCCTCCAGCTTCACTTTTCAAAACCCTGTCAAAACTAATTATAAGAAGCTGAAAATTGACATGCACATTCACATATGTCAATTGAATACGTCTGCAAATGGGTTTGGCACGAAAATCAACAGGCTCCAAATTTTGACCCTCTAAAGTGGGTCACTCAGACTGATTCTTCAAGTGCACTTCTGAAAGTGTAAAGGCAATTTTTTTGAAATGAGCATCTCAAATTTGAAAAATTTGAGAGTGCCATCAGTGGCTCCGACTTGGGATGCATGCCTCTTGTGGGCATAGCAAGATTCTAGATCTCTGGGGAGTAGACCAATTTCTGAGTCCATTAGGTAGTCCTCAAATTGCTCCTTTATTCATTCTTGTTTTTCAACTTCACTTCGTGACCCCAGGTCACCAAATGAAAAAAAAGGGGAGTCAAAATTTATCTCTGTCAAACACAATTATGTTAAAAGAGATGATCTCCCTCAACTCATGCTTGCCTTTTCCATACCACAATAACATGAGCAACTACACCTTTGCAAACACAAGTGTCAAGTTGTCTTAGGGCAAGTAGAAACTTGCTCTTTGTTCAACTTTGTCATCAAGTGGCAACCAAATAAAATAGGTCACATCATTGCCACTTTCTTCATTTTCTGATTTCATATCAAGTGACATGATTTGAAGATAATGATCAAGACCATATGAAAGCCTAGTCTGATCACAACCATCTGCCTGATTAAACATGCTAACCTCTCCTAATAGGCAATCATATTCAACATCATCAACATGTTCACAATCACTATGCATTTGAAAGGCAAGAATACTTTCAAAATATTGACTATTATGTAGCAATAACCTATCATGTTCATCATTTGAACCATTCTCAAGCTGAAAACAACTTGCCTCAATATCTTGCACATTGCCACAATTCATGAAAACTCCTTCCAGCTGACTAAAATAGCACTCACATTCTACCTTGTGGCTGGAACTATTGGACTCAATCTGATTATTAGTTTGCATGTCAAAATTTAAACCATCACAAGAGCTTACCAGAAGATCCAGCTCATCATGCAAACTATCTTCAAGCATATGCAAATAGATACACTCATCTATTGGCACACTCTGCAACTATTCTTCATCATGTTGGTATTGAGAATCATCAGAGATTTCTGACTCATCATCTGTAGTCATATTGTCATCTTTTGAACATAATATATCAACCTTTTCAATATCACAAGTTTGCTCGACAACAAGTAATTATGGTTCAGAAGCATAATCTAATTTCTAATTGAAATCAACATCTACATCTGCATTCAAAGACTCATGACTAGGCTCCATCAAGTCAGCAAGCAAAGACCTGTCCAAATCTACATTACAATCTTCAATATTTGACTCATCAGATATGCAATCTTCATGGTCATCCGCTGCTTCAAACTCATCAAAAAAAAATCTGAATTTACATCAGCATACTCACCGTCATACTCATCATACAATGCATCATTACCATCAAATGTCTGGTTTTCTTCATTCACATTATCATCATCATGATCAACTAGTTCATCATTGGAAAGAAAATTAGAGTCACTTGCATCATACCTTGCACAATGAAGATCATCATCATTGTCAAAATCAATAGGGGCTGCACACAACAACTGAGACTTGTCCGCATGTGCACATTTTTGATATTTTGTGGTCAATAGATCTGAAATTTGTTCACAACTTAGTAGATCATTGCTCTGATCCATTCTTTCAACCACTTCATCTCATTGACCTTCACTTGAATTGAATGCAATATCAAATTGCAAATCAAGACATGTCAAGATATCAACATATTCAAAGTCTGAGAATTCAATGGGTTGATCATAAACAGGATCTCCCCAATCATAAGAAATTGGATTGCAAACAACATTGTCAAAAACATGGTCACCATTCGTCATAGAGAACAAACTATCCACTTGTTCATTCTTACTCACTTTTCAGCTGTCATAACAACAATCCACATCACTTTGCATTTCAACATCAGATTGGGTGTCTTCACTAAGCTTGACACTTCCGTACTCTTGAGGATAAACACAAATATCTTCACTATCAAACTAGAAACCATCAATGGTTTCCTCACTGTAGCTACTTGTGGCTTTTCTTTCAAACTAAAATTCATCACATACCTCTTCTCTTGCAGCTAATACACTGATGTTCTCAAGAGCATTTCTCAAATCAGAAAGTTCATTTGTCTCATCATGAAGACTTGTGTCAAGACTACATTCATCACATGTAGAATTGACATAATCAATAGTATCATCACATTTTTGATTGCATATCTCTTCTTCAAAGAGTAAATCCAACTCATATTCTTCATCATGTTCTTGGCTCAGAAGACTTAGTTGCTGATTTGCAGTTGGGTATACTTCTTCTGTAAGTTGTTCATTAACAACTTCCTCATCATTTGATGATGCATTCTTCTTGTCTTCAATCTTCTCAAGTCTGCATGTATTTGAGGACCTCTGATCATTCACATTCACATAGTTGCTGATTTCATCAACATATTTACCCATAAGTGAAGACAACAAATTTTGCACATATTCATTTCTCTTTTTCTCCAAATTATCCAAAAATGTGTAGGCCATCTACATACTCAATATTTTGAAATCTTTTAACAATGCACTAGATCCTTCTTCATAAGCTTCAAAATACATATGGATACAGTCTGATGTACTAGGTCTAAAATTCTCTGGGATTAGTGATAAGGTAACAACAAATCTATGCATGAAATCAACACTTGACTCTTCATCTTGCTTCTTGATCTACTTTAACTTCACTACAAGTTCATAGGGCTTTCTTGCAAATTCTTCTTTATAAGCATTCACTAATTTATCCCAACAAAGAAATGACTTCTCAGGAAAGCTTAAATACCAATCCCGAGCTCTAGCTTCAAGAGATCTAACAAAGAACCTCATCCACATATCCTGATCTCCAAATGAATGTTTCTCCATGAAGCTGGAAAAAAATTTAACATGTGCATCTCCTTCACACACTGTGTACCCATCAAATCTAGGCATCTTCTTATAGACTTGATTCAAAATACTTTCCACTTTGTAATCAACCCATAAAAAATCTAATTGAGCATACAATGGGTCAAATGAACTGACAAATGGTGCAATGACTTGAAAAGTAGACACAATTTGATGGTCTTTTAACTAGGATTGTTGAAATAGTTGGTGTTCTTCATCCATCTCTTTAAGCCTTCTTTCAAATATATCATTCCATTCAGGATTGAACATAGGCTTATTAACTATTGGGTTCTTACACTTTGGGACTGATAAAATTAGTCTCAAAAATGATTTTCCAACTAATAATCAACCTTCACCAATTTTATTATACATCATAAAATAGGATTGATCTAAACACCCAATTTATGCAAGAAAAATCATAAAAAAGACAGTACAAAAAAATAGGCAAAACCTATTGGCTCCTCATTACATAATCCCAATATAATTTAGGTCTAATCTTAGAGCTGAAAAAATGGTGTAGAACATCAAAATATGGATTCTACAATCCTTCCTCAAACTCTCCAACACCTGCAACAATAAACCACTCTCAACAATCACACCCTTCAATCTGCAATTGTTGATGATTCTTATACCTTTGTAAACCAACTCCAATTGGTAACACCTTCACAAACCATTCCCTGGAGGTATACCATGCCTCCCTATGTCTTCCTCTTCAATTTGGAGAAAGAGAGCCTTCAAATGAATTGATTTTACCTTTTTACACAAACGGTCTTTCACATGAAATGAAATTTTAATGCATTTGATTGAATTTATTCACATTTAAACCAACCGTTGGCCTCCTCTAATGATTAAACAACTAATCCCTTAAAGCTGCAACTCAAAGATTGGACATTTGTACTGAATAGCTATCTTTCTCATCATGAAGGTTAATTTAATTGTCAACCCAGGGATGTGAACTTGAAATGGGTCAACACTATATGTGCACTAGGTTTCTATTGTAGCCATATTCATTCTACAACTTGAATATATATGATGCTTAAATAAAATTTCTTAAAAGGAAGTAACATAAGCACTGAACATCAACCAACAACTATATTGAACTGAAATGCATGAAAAAATAGAAATCTTAAAAAAAAGACAAGAAACTATTCTATCTACTTTGGTTTTAGGAATAGTCACTGAATGGAATTCTAGTGGCTCCACGAACAGATAGTTGCTATAATTGTAACTATTACTGAACATAAAAATAATGACTGAGCTAAAAGAATGAAATTCTCACCAAGTGGACCCCCTTGGGAGAGTTTCCCTTGAAACTAACTTAGATGCAACAAACTTATAATATCATTTTATTCATTGAAAGTGCAATTACAATGGGACATCAACATATCTGTATTACTTAAAAACTAGAAATGCGAGTACATCATTAGATCAATCAACCTTTTGAGGAGTATCAAGGTCTTATTTATAGAAGGAAAAACTACTAAGTACCTAACAAGGTAGTCAAATCCAACAGATTAGGAGGATGCCACTTATGGAAAGCATAAAAAGAGGAAAGGAGGTTATGGGTGGGTGGAATATGTTCAAGCCAACCTTTCCTGCACACAAATCTAGCATAAAAACATCTCTTATATTCTCTCAACCAACAAATATGATCATTTACAAGGCATTTACATTCCTTAAATTAAAACTAGGATTTTCCCTCCATCGAGAGTTTTCCCTCCATTGACCTTTTAATGATCATCTCATTGACTTCTTTGGCAACCAACCAACTGATAGAAACTTCCTCAACTTTGTAGGCTCTAATTACATCTGCATAACAACATTAGCACACAAAAACAATTACATATCTATAACTACCTTAAAGTAACATTCATTAATCCACATTTAAAATTAACATAGATAATTCACATAACATGTTATTGTCATTAAAAGTCACAAGGATAAACTTATGCCCAATATCTATGTTTTTGAGGAAAGAACATGGAAAATGCCAACAACCAAGTGTCAAAGTCTATGGTAACAACAACAAATAGATAATAAACCCTATCAAAATCGAGCCATTAATTGGAATCATCACTCCCCCCAACCTAAGATTTTGTTGGTCCTCCAGTAGAGGGAGTATCATTCCTTTTCCTAGTCAATACTCTGAAGTCTGCAACTACCAGTTGCCCCACATCAGTTTCTGCAGTGTCTCAATCAGGCTCTCAGTAGAACCCTTGTTTTCTCTCCAACCTACTCGATCTTTGCCTTTCTACAACAATATCACATTAGTAATACTTGAAATTTGGCACATGCCATAATAGTGTAGGTGGTTGAAAGGTTAATTGAAGCCAAAATCGCTGCTCCATCCTTCCGATCTATATGTATTTGTCAACACTTTTGCATGTTGCAACATAGTTTTGCAAAGAGTGAGGTTTGGCTTGCTTCAAATCATCAGTCAAACTATTCCACCTTTGTGATAAATACCCCATTACCGATTTCCCTATAGTTTATGCCACCTTCTCATATTCCTTGTAGTTTGCTTCTCTAATAGGCTTGATCCTCTTGTTGTATCTTGGCCGATAAAGAAATATGTGCCATTCTTTGGAAAATACCTACAGGGTTACTAGATTCAGCTCTGAAGGGCAAGGGAGTATTGAATTCTCTTTCACTGTAAGTCCTAAACTATTATCCCCGACTAATTTCATTATGAATCCAAGACATAAATGCCCTTAAATGGAGATCCCCAATATACAACAATGGGTTCCAATCATGATCATGGGACACAACATAATTATGTAAGTATAGTTCACACAAAAAAAAATTAACTTTAGGAGATAATTGATAAGCCTAGAAAAATTCATGAGGAGTCTCAATAGAAAAGATTCAAACCTAAAATGATCCTTGACAATTTAAAGAAAATATTTATCTCCTTCAAATGTAGGGCATAGACATTGGGAGGATTTCTGCATGCTAGCATCTGAGGCACTAAAGCTACCACATTCTCTAGCTTTTCCTTTAAGGCAACAATCTGTGTGTTCTTTTCTTCAATTTTTGGATCTTCCTTTTTATTTTCTTCATTTAGATTGTGTTTTTCCTTATTCCATTCCTCTTCTTTCCTTTTCATTTTACTCCTTAGGTTCATGGCTATAAGATTCCATAAAAAATCAAGGGGTCTATGTGTTCCTACCAAAATCTTCCCTGACATCGATTCTTGTTGTTCATATAGCACCAGCTATAGTGACTCTAGTTGTTCACCCTATTCTAGCTGCAAGGTTTCTTGCTCTTGCTGTAGGAACTCTTGATCTTGCTATAGGAGTTCTTGATTCACACCATGCTCTTAACTCTCAAACTATTTTGCAATAGCAACAAGTTTTTCTAACATTATCTTTTCTTATTCTTCAAGAATACGATTTTCTTCAACATTCACCTACCCCATAGGGACTTTTGTGTCCTCCCTAGATGTTCTTCAAAGCCCAGTTATTCTCTTTGGAGGCATACCAGTGGCTGACCAGACTGGATTCGATTTCTTAGGAGGGCTTTCATGCTTTTCGTTTGCAAGAAGGACAGTGTTAGCCTTCCATTTCTTAGGGTTTTGTGTTACTTTTTTTACCTTTCCCTTTTCTCATTTTTGGCTCTCTTTTGTTCCTCCTCCTTCCTAATGGTGGCCCTAGTTCGAATTGGGGTTTCAGGAAGAACACCAACATCGAAGTTTAAAGAGGAACTATCTTTGTATAAATTTTCTGACTCAGAAGAACTAATTTCTATAGCTTGTTCAGTTGTAGGAAGGTTTATGTTAGGGTTTGCACCAAAATTTGAGGCTCCAGGAGTGGTTTCAACAACACTCCTTTTCCTACTAACCCTATGAGGTTGAGGCATAGATCTAGGTCACATATTTTCTGGTCTAAACTAATCAATGTTTACAAATTCCTCCCATGTCATATCAGAAACCTCTTGCAAAGATTTCTCTACTAATAATTTTATCAAACAATGATGAGAAATAGAATTATCCCTACCTTTTTGAGTTTTAGCCACCATGATTGCAAGGAGATGATACAAAAAATTAATTAAGTTCATTCTTATCCTATGCCTCATATGATCTAGGAGCTTGAAGTGTACAAAATGGAGGTTTGACTGATGACCCTCACAAGTAATGTACTTCACAATGTGGACAACTACTTGTTTCCATGGCTCTGGTAGAGAGGTACTCTTTATACCTTTCTTATCCACATTCAATGGAGGGTCACCATGTTCAATAAATTCAGCCCTAGCTATCCTTGCATCTTTGGTAGCAGGGTATAGCTCTCCATCGATCACCGAATCTGTTACCTCTGCAATTATCTCTTTAGTAGTTATCACCTCTAACCCTTTTACCATTGCCTTCCCTTCAGAGAATATCCATGCAAATTCTAATGCAATATCCTTATTGTAGTTTTCAAGCTTTTGGAAATAATCCAACCACCCAAAATTACTGAACTCGGCCTGAGAAGGTGCACCTTGCAAGATCACATCGTGAACCATGGGTTCATTTCTAATTAGCTAACCTCCCATTGTTTCAGCTTCTTGCAACCAAACAAGCACTTCTGTGAGGTTTCCTTTCTTGCAATCTTTCTTTAGAGATCAAATTGCTTCTTCTTGCAACATTTCTGAAATCCAAACGCCAATGCCATATGAATTTTATCTTTTTGATGACTTAAGATTGTGACTAAGGCAATAAAGGCAATAAGGAATCATAAATGAAGGGTACTATCGAGAAAAATGATGGTGTTCTGGTGTCATTTCACATATGCAAGCCATCATTTCACTCTATCATTGAAATTGGATCAATTCAAATTTTATCGACATGGATTAACACGTGGACATGTTATTCACACTCCCCCTTGAACCTAAATTTGAGCATGTTTCTGCACAAGCTGGGTGGTAATGATGATTTGATAGGGCATGGTATAATTATATGCTATGTAGAATATCAATATTAATTTATAGTAATTAAATAAATGTACTAAAGATAATTAAGATATAATAGATTGGTGTGCACATACTTGAAAAATTGGATTATCTATTGCAAAGAATGCAGAGGAAGTACCCGTTACCTTTTTAAAAGTATAGTTGAGCAATTAATTGAAGTGGTGATGGAATGAATTGGTGGTGGACTTAGGAAAGAGAGAGAAAAGTAGAGATGGATGGGCAGATGAATTAATGAAGAAGTTGACTCCCACAAAAGTGGAAGTCTTTATTATGATAGAATATGTACCTTGACTAGCCAAAAAGAGGGACACTAGGTTTTCTTCCTTCGACTATAGAAATTTTGGGGGTTTGGTGCTAAGTATATTGCTACATGAATTCTTGCTTGGAAGCTGGCTTATGATACAACCTGAGGCGATGATCGTTGACAAGTAGCATAAATCTAACAGGGTCAATGGTTGTGAGTTGAACAACACTATTGGAGAATACTTTAGCAAATTCATATGGTCCTAGCCACTTTGTTTGCAGCTTACTTGCATTATCTTGATACCTGGAGTCATAAAGAAGTGCCCAGTCACCTGGCTGGAACTTCTTATCCTTAATGAATTTGTCATGCCACTTGATTCTCTAATTTTGCACTATCTCTGTGTGATGAAGGGCTAACTTTCTCATTTCATC